>JAQFXU010000705.1:0-43491 GCA_034693705.1 Spatulosminthurus flaviceps | reverse complement strand
GATGGGGCGCGAACTTAAATCTTAATAGGGAAAATGCATGGAGCGCTTTAGTGGCATCTCTCTATAGTGGCAGAATTCCTGGGATCCCTTGGGTGCCACTATATAGAGAATCTAATGTATACATAAATCATTCAGCTTCCTGTTATCATAGGGGCTAATTACGATTAACGATTCTTTTATGAAACAGGAGCAATATGAGCCCCAAAGTCATCAAAGTAAAAATTCGTAATCAAAACGAAGTACACATACATAGTTTTCCTGTAATTAATGCAGGGATTAGTTTCATAGATTCAAGGTTATAATTTAGTGTAATGTTTCTCATAACTAGGGATGACAGCCAGCTGTCACAAGCTTTGATTACTAGTAAAAATGTTTAGTGATTGATTTATTCTTCATATTGATAAATACATTTATATAATAGTTAACAATAATTGTGGTGTGGATTTGTCTTCGGAAGCGTGGTACAGATTATAACCTGCGGTCATAAAGGATTTCTCATTTTACTCTATGGAAAATGTATACCAAAATTACCAAATAAAAATCAAATTTATACATGCACTTATTACTAACAGTAGCAATCTCAAGTTCATCAAAGTATTACATAATTCCCTTGATAACACGAAAATATTAATTTTAACCTATAACCTATAACCTAGAACCTCGGCGGTTTTTGGGAACTTAAAGGATCAGGAAGGGAAATTATATATACATACAACAGATACATCCTGCGACCCTCCCGGTTCGCCCTTATTCGAACCATTAAGCTTCACAATTAATTTGGCTGTTTATCTTTTCCACATGTATTCCTTAGTAGTAAAGCACAACTTAGATGAATCCGCACGCATTCAAACAATCGTTAATATACGGAATCATTGCTACGAGTTATTTGGATTAGAAATAGATAGGGAAATTCTCTGTTATTGAAATAATTGGGAATGAATGAATTAATTGTTATTGTTGATGTATCATCGCCAAAGCAAAGTAGCATATCTAACTATACATGATAACTTTATCGAACATAATTATTATGCCGTTATTATATGTAACGTAATTTAAAATTGGCTACCTTGCGGAAGTGTACAGATCATAATTTTTTTTCACATCTAGTATAGCACCACTATAGAAGTTCTAAATAGCTCGCATTTACATCATCATAAACCCATGGATTGCAGCACACATCAAAAATCTGTTCCATTAAAAATCACTTACACATCCACTTACGCTATTTATTATTGACTTTGTTTTTTTTTAACTCTCATTATACATACTGTAACGATGTATATAGTATAACTCTAACATGTAAATAGAAATCTTCGTAAAGTTAAATCGTTATAAACCTTGTTACAGTTTATTATGTAACACGCTTATTTTACTTAAAGTATATATTTAATTTGAGTATAATGTGTGTGCATTGCGAAACATGTTCGTGTGCTCCAATACATTGGCATCATTTAAAAGGTCACAGGGGGGTCTTACCATGAATGTTATAGTACATATAGTTTGGAATCTTTGAAACAAACTGACTTCAAAAATCTTCCCTTAATTAGAATTCTTTTGTCCTCTTCCTTTACACTTTTTGCAGCGTAACCCTAACCATTTAACTCTATATTGTCTATATGGTGGGGTGACATATGCAGTCTGATTCTGTTTCATTTTTAAATCGGGTGGGTTTTATAGTTGAAAAAGTATGTATTTATATACTGCTATCTATAAATCTAAAGTTTGTGGGAAATGTTGTGTATATTAACCTTTACCCATTACTATTTATTTATATATTGGAACTATATTCATTAGTTATTTATCTCTTTCCAGTTTTTTGTGAAAACGTGCAAATCATGTAAGAACGTCTTATGTAATTATCTATTATAGATCCTTGTAATCCGGCATTGAAAATTTTTCTTACACAAATATGTCCTTCGGTGCTTACTAGAAGCCATGTGTTTTTTGTGTGGCATGCATTTTAGTTTTATCGCTGGTTGAATGTTTGTTTTTTTTTTTTTTGGAAATTGTTGTCATAAAAGTACCCTCGGAGATTCCTCCAAACTTGTGTCAAGACTACCTACACTTTAGACCTATATATATACGCAAATGTATTCTTGCAAACGCGGAATTCTTTGTATTAGCTTTTTGCGTGTGACGTTTTACTATGTACAAACTATTATTCGTAAATATTTCTGAGCAATTGTTTCGGTTTTATTCGGTTAGGATGCTATCTAACAATATGCTGATCAATCAAATACCGAAAATACGCCTTTTGTTGTCCATTTAGCTTCTTCACATGGTCTCCACCAAATGGTTTCGCTAAACTTTATTCTACTGAGTATTTTTTTTACTTGGTGAGTTTTTCATTCCTTTTAATAATAATTATCGAGTTAAAGTTCTAAGTAGGTGCAATTATTATTCTTGCAGAAAAGGTAAATAAATATATCCCTGAACCGTCCTATTAAGTCAAGCCAAGGAGAATTGCAAACTTTCTTTCCGTGTTTTTAGCTTTGCCAGATCCCAGTTCATTAAGCTGGCTAGTTGCCTTAACCCTTCCAGCCATTTCTGATTAGTTCTATAGTTACTTTTATGTACGTTTACATAAACCAAGGAAAGCTCTCCCAGGAAATACAAGTATACATAAGACTTATATAGACCTCGTGGGATTTACTGACCATGAGAAAGTCGGAAGCCGACATGGCAGTGAACGATAGAAAACATCTTATTGTAGTTAATATGTATATGAAACGCTTGCTTTAATTGCTCAATCTTCGGAGAGTCACTCCATTCAATAAACAAAGCAAGTGAAATGCTTTAGAATACTGAGAAGTGTTAGACGAGCCGTAGCTGAAATGTTTGGGGTGATGATGGGAGCAGATGTCAATAGATGGAAGCAGAGGCTCCTTAAGCCATTGTAGAACCACAGCAGTAACCACCTACCGACGACACAAGAAGAGCACGAGTAGCCATTTGGTTCTGTCACTATACATATATAGACAGCTGGAGACTCAAGAGTATATATAAAAGGAAGCACTTGTTACATTCCCTGGCCCCTGGCTGGGATGAAGTTCCGAGCCGGAGAAATCTAGCAATCGACTTCCCTTCATTATTATTCCTTCTCGTTTGCATTTTAATCAACATTTCTTACTACCAGAATTCATTTCGAAATGGGTTAAAAATGAGCAAACTTTCCATGAAAATCTCATTATGAATGAACGCAGTCCCAACTTTCTCCTGAAGGCAGCCAGATCTTGGATTTAGCTCAGATCAAAGCAAGTATTAAATAACAAACTTATGAATCTTACAAATCTAGAAAACCCATTCTTCCCAATCTACCAACTACCATTAGCGTAGACATTTCTACTCTAATGTCATTATTCTTTCTTTTAAAACCAGTAAATTAACTTTGTTAGCTTTCAACTAAATGACAAGAATGTGAAAGCGAAGAAGTGCGCCAGCCAAAAATATTCAATTTCAACAAAAGAAAATTCCTCATTCCTCACGTATCTTCACCCAAACGTTCATAGTAAGTTACACATTACTGTATACATGAATAAACCAGAATACAAATAGATATATCATCAACCAAACCTCAAATGCTCACAAATTTTTGTCGGAATCCAGTTCGGCGTTGCTACGTTGAAGCAGTTTATGCATGTTTAACAGTATCAGCATATAACCCAGGCTTTTAGGTACATATACGGGGATTTTCAACGTCATATCCCGATTTTCCGCATGGATAGATCTAAGCCAATGACCAGCTATTACAATTTTAATAATAATAATTATAATCTAACACCACCGTTGCGCAAACGATCTAATCATTTTTCAACAAAAAGAGAACTTCATTAGAGAAAATTGTAACTCAAGCTAAATAATTGGAGGACTAGATAATTCCTATAGTCAGTCTCCTCTAGTCAGAAAACTATATGGACTCTTTCAATGAAATGAATCCTGATTCTTTGAAATTCAACATCTGAATTGGAGGCAATTTGTGGTTGCGAAAACCATTCGGAATTTATTTCAAAATCCTACAGCCACAACTCGTGAATTTACTACACCTTTGGCTACACGTAAATGGTAAAGAGACTAGATTCGTAAATTAGATTGGCTCAATAATTAAAAATCTATCCACCAGCTTGGTAATAAGTCCATTCAGAGCTTAACGTTGGATGCTTGCAGATTCCATAGGAGCTAAAATGGATCCAGGAAGGCGATCTTCAGTTTCAACTTAAAATCGATACTTGAGTGGGAGATGAAAGCTGTATGAAAATACTACACTAAAGAATAATCTCAGAGTTGCTGCTGTAGCCGATAAAATAATTGGTGGGGAAGCAGAGGTTTGTAACCCTGAGGGCTTGATCTCAATAAAAACCACCCTTTCCTTCAAGTCTAGTAATGACTCTGGTTTATTTGTAAGAAAGAACAACAAAAGAGCGGGCATCGTTCAGTGGACATGAATATTGATGTTCTCTGGATGGAATAAAGCAAGCACTAATTGTGCTAGAACAAGTTACTCATTACCTTTTATCTCTAGAAGACATAATACATTTTCCTTTGGCTCATATTATCAAGCTTACATATTACACATTTGCTGTGGGTTGGCCTCAGTAGCCAACGAGATGTGGAATTGAAATGTCAATATATAGTATAGTTTCAGAAGTTTGTATCTCCTTCTACATATTTCAACTTCTACATATTATGCAACCGGAAAGTTCGAGTCTAATAAACGTCAAGAAGGTCTATGGCTCATGGCTGCTGCAGGGAGAATAACTTTTTTTTTTTATATTGAGAATAAATATTTTTCTTGTGTCTTATATTGTGGAAGAGCTGGTGGCGGGGACGTGAAGAGAATAACTTCTCAATCTCGTCCAAGCTCTTTTCAAACTATAAAGATCTGCTGGAGACGATCAGAGGAGATAACAATATGAGAACCCTGAGTACTCAACTCACTCAACTGCGGCTTGTAACAAGGTAGAAAGAATGGCGGCCCTGGGTAATATTTGTCTTTTAGTTGTCCTGCCATGAGGAAATGAATAGACTCTTTTCAAATTCGCTCGTCTTAACTCCAATTTCCATCCTATTTTCATCATCATCCTCCTACCTCCTCCTTGTCTCGAATTTCCGCGGTTACTACTAATGCTAAAAGCTCCTCTTACCGATTGTCTTCCCCGTTAACCAGTCATTACTTACTCCTAGCAACAACAAGCTCTGGATCCATCAAAACTTAACCATTATCTGCAAACGAGTGACTCCTTAATGAGGCTTATTGTTCTCAGCCCTGGAGGAGGTAGAACTTGGGCCTATGTTCCTCCTTCACATCAGCACAATTTAAATCAGTGCATTTAAAACAATTCGGAGAATTGGAAATAGCAAAGATAGAAAGATCTACCGACATGCAAGAAATCATGAAATAAATAGCCTGGGAGTGGGTCCTCACGTTATAGTAAAGAACAAATGTGGTTGAGTGTGCAGAGGGGAAGGATGTAGTGAGGTAGAGAATAAAGATTTCCAGATTCCCCTCTTAGCTCCGGTTGACTTGATTTCATAAGAGATCATGGAAAGTTGGTTGGACGGAAGGAAGACGAATGACAATGATCGTCCCGCAGGAGTTGATAGAAAAGCTACCAACAAAGAATCCTCTCATACTGGTCCTTATTTTTCTCCCCTCTATATACTTTTCTCCCGACTATCACTCACCATTCAGACTTACGTACGTATCGCTAAATGAAAGCAAAAATCATCTCCTCATTCATCTTGATAACCGCTACTTAAATTCCTATCCGTCTTCCAACTTGCACGAATTACATGTTTTCCCTTTCATTTCATTCCGCTATCGCTATAGTTTCTCTCATCAATCCTTCAAAAAATATTTTCAAAACTCATTTGAGTCTCTCCCATGTCCCCTCCCTATATTTCAAGAGCTTCGGAAACTTATGAGTCGCCATATTTTAACAGCAGCTACCGGAAAATTTGCTCAATAAGTGACCATAGGACGCCAAAATATCTATCTCTGGCGCAGACTTACAAAATGGAGGAAAATGTTTTATCCACCTGTGACACACGTTCACACAGGAGCTCAATATACCCCAATAAAATAGGGATCGTTCCGGATTTAAGAGATAATGTCGAGAATAAGTTATCGTAAATCGAAAGAATGAGAATATTGGATATAATTTCCCCTAGGGAGCACACAATGACACACATTCTGGAACAGCTTCCTGCCTCGTGCTTTCAAAGACACAAGATATATCTTGAGTGTATCTGTGTATCTGTCCTAATTCTCCTTTTCTTTCCCGCTTGTCTCTATATTTACAACTCATCACAATTCTTCCTCTCAGTGTAGTCATTTCTATCCACTCCAAAACAAGCTCGCTCATTCTTTAAAGGTTTAAAGCTTCACAAGTCCAAGCAAGAGAAGACGGTTCTCAAAAGATTTCCAGCTAAATACAGATAATAAAACCAATACATGACAGGTTGTGTGTGATATCCCAGCAGATGCTGAAGGTGAAAAACGCGGATGTATCTAATTATTCTAATAAGGTTGTAACTGAGAATGAGGCTCAATTAAATCTTTGCCTGGAATTGGGATGTTGCAACTAAGATGGAAAATATATGTTCTTTTTTTCAGATGTATACAGGCCCCATACCTGAATTTGTGTTGTGGTTCGAGGTGGCTAATGAAGGTTTCAGAGTACGAGCAGCTATTGGTGCTACAGACGTGTGATCACAAAAATCCAGGTTTTCAAGGTATGTACATAGAACTTATGACTTGCATTGGAACGATCTCAGCGATGTGGTTCTTACTTTAGAGGAAGAGACCACAAAGAAGGCTGGAAATATAGGAGTGTAAGTCTGTATAGACTGGCTACAGGATTGTTAATGGCGTCTATTTCAAAGCCGTAATCCCAGCGGAGTCATTAACTGTCCGCAACCCCCAGCTACTTTCCGGATAATTTAAGAGAGGAGGCTGGCGAATTGCGAATAAAATGATACTCACAGTACTCGTGGATAATGTCCACTCCTCTACATCCTTTCCTTCATTAACTCCACCATTGTTGGCTATAATGTATGTAATGCTATAATTCTCCATTTTCACATACAGAAATTTGGAATGAATGGAAACAATACTGTGTTCCCTGGGAGCGAAGTCCCATCATTTCACTCTTCTTCTCCTAGAAATCGAATCAAATGCTTCATAAGACAAGCAAATCCTACTTGGCTCTCTCCGTGAAACATATCCCCCATTATTATTGTCGTTTCCAATTTTTGGCAACTAATCAACTTTTCATAACACGTGGCCAGATAGAGACGTTAAGAAAATTCTTGGAAAGACAATGCGATCCTGTTTTTGTAGATGCGATTCTCCTTGACTAGATTTTCAAAGGACATTTCCACCTCCTTGGACATATGCTCTCCCTTCAATTTACATGAACAGTCGGATTTTGGTTGACAGCCTGCTTTCAAGTAGAAAACCTTGAGTAATAAAAATGAGTTTTTCAGGTTATTATATAGAGATTGTTGGAGCGGCGTGACTTTTTTAGAGGGCAGGTTGAAGTAATTCCTAAGTTAGAACTGATGCAAGTTATTCTAAATTGGTTTGCTTGGAAATTGCGGAGCTACATATATGATTTCGAGGGTTGTACTTGCAAAGACTTACACAGGTTTTAGAGCTACTTACTGTGGTGATTATAGTGATGTAGTCCTGTGAGTAATTCACGAGTGACTGATGATAATGCGAAATTAGGATTTTGGTGATAGACTCTGGGCATTGTAGTAGTTGATGATGATAGTAGTGTGAATGCAAGAAAATGATGTAAGGGATGGATTTTGGTTTGAGAGTAGTAGATGTGGGTGCGGGTGTGAGTGTGTGTGTGTGTGTGTGTGTGTGTGTGTGTGTGTGTGTGTGTGAGTGTAGATGTGTCAATGTGTATGTGAGAATGTAGTCCGAATTGTATCCTTGTGGTATTCCTAATTATGTCCTTGTTCTGCCCTTGTTTCTGATGCTTGGATTCTGTGGTTGGATAGAGACTTGTTAAGAGTTAATTGGTTGAGGTCAATTTGTTAGGGATTCCTAAGCACATTAATCTTATTGTACAATAATGTGCGGAGCGGAGCATAGCACGGCGATGGTGGCAATGATGGTGAAGGATGTGAAGACTATGAGACAGATTCGGTCGACGACCATCGCTGCGAATTTCCAGTCCCCCACCACTTCAGCATCATCCTCTGCTTTTTTCATCCGACCTGTAATGAAGCGTAGCTCCCGCAGGATGGACTGGAGATCACGTTGAGCTAGAGCACAGGAAGATGAGACATCCGTATCCATACGGAGATAGGAAGAGCTCATTCGAATGTCGTCGTCCATGTCCAGCACATTGGCCAGGAGTGACTTGGACGACCGCTCCTTGATATCCTTCAGAGCTTTCATCTTCTGGTCCATTCGTAATGTCTTGCGGGTTATTTTCTTCCCAGGACGACTCATCTGAAGTATCCACGGAAGCCACTGCAGGAACAACGTCTTCACCTGAAAATCATCAATAACCATCCGTCATCCAACCAACCTTTTACATTTTACTCTCGAACACATATTATATGTATAGCTACAGGCACATCCATTTCCTATCAGAATGTCTACTACACTCCCTCAATATAAGTCCACCCACCACCCTCCATCAATTCACGTACTAAAAACTCTTCTGCTCCATCACAGACATTCTCTGACCTGGAGGCAGAAGCGATGCATGGAAAGCCACTGTAATATGTTCAATGGTAAAGAAAAGGAGGAAAAGAAAGGAGGAGAGACAAAGGAGGGAAGAATGACTTGATCACACGTACATCACATAATCATTGTTCACTTTTATTTGCGAGTACTCCGCATCCACCATTATCCCCCACTAATCACCTTCCTTCAACTCAAGGCACACATTGACGCCACGTTGCTCCACTTGACGACAAACAAACTTGAGACAAAATTATAACTTTCTTCCCCTTCCTTCCATTACTCCACTTCAATATGCTTTCCTCTCCCTTTCTCATTATTCTTTACTCTCCCCATAAGGATATAACATTATTTCCGAGCATAAACCTAAACCAGATGGCTATAATTAAAATCTATTCCATTGTCAAATAGTCCAACTTCTCTCCCTACTAAAGACTCCGCCGGATTCCCAGAGCCCTTGCACCGCACAAAACTATGCCCAGATTAATATGCACGAAGAGGGATTCTGAACCACATGGACATAATAATAGAAGAGATATTTCTATACCAGCAAATAATGAAACATTAGACCATTCTGTCACTCTCACATGTTGCTTCACCCCAAAAAGACTCCTGCGGACATGTTCCGTATCATCTCTTTTTCTCTTGCTTTTTCTCCACACACATATGAAAAAGCATGTTCCCCTGGGCTGAAGGAAGAAACAATTTCGTGGAAATGGCAACGAACGTTCCGAGGTTAAATTCAAATATTTAAAGTCAGTGAGGGAAGAAAATGTCAACAGGAAAGAGCGGATGTCTCTCGCTCTCTCTCTCTCTTTCCCTCGTACTCACTACTTGCGAAATTAAAATGAAGCAGAGAGACTGCAATCATATCTCTTAGTTCAATATTCCTGTGAAGCTACATTTCATCACGAACTGGGCCCTGAAAAATACACAGGGCCACTCATTCCACAGCCCTCGAGCTCTCTTGGGGTTTCTCAAAGATCTTTCTCCCTTCTGCCTCCATTTTTTGCTGGTAAAATTTAATTAAAATATGGATTTACTGTCTGAATTTGTGAGCGATTAAAGAGCTTCTGGCCTCCACCAGTTTGGAATTAGTGAGTGTGAAATTGACATGATTGTGGACCTTGTGAAATGTCACCGAAGCCACAGAAAAGGCTCACCATTCAAGCCTCCTCCTACTCTAAACCTAATGAGAGCAGAGTCGGAGTGAGCCTTGAGACAAGAAACACGCCAACGCACTACTCGCGCGATAATAAAAAAAACACAGTTTCCTAATTCCTTTGGCCAAAATCCCAAATTCCATATATTGAAGCAATGTAAAACGAGCTTTTCATATTCATTTCGGATTTTTTTTTGGCATATTTTTTTCGTGAACAATATGATTTGCCTCCAGAGCATTTCAGCTTCAATTTTTGCCCAATATGAGGCCAAAAGTAAAAGTATAGCATGGAGTTAAATGAGCTGAAACCTTCCACGAGGTGGCACTCCAATAAAAACCTTTGTCCCACAAAAAAGAGAAATAGTAAAATTGGAAAAAAGTTCTAAATGTTATAGAAACTTTATCCCACTTTCCTAATGTACATCATAGGTTGTAACAAAAAGTGCATAGCATCACAACTCACAATGGACTGCCATCGAACGAAAATCCGGAACCTCGGCTTTTACCCAAAGTAGGGAAATCAGGTTTTTTTTTACAATGTAATGTACCTTCTCTATGAGAAGGTATCAAGTTATTCTGTGAAGAGGACTGATTTTCAATAACCCAGTTCAGTAACGGATACCGCAAAAATTTAGAATAGGACAAAGAACTGGAAAAGAGGCTTTCATAAGTTTTAAGGGTTATGACAGCCCAGGAAATATTAAATATCCTATAGGTCTTGACTCTCTCTATTAATTTCTGGAAGTGCATTAAGGAATTTACTGAGTGATTGGTCTCTTAATCCATGGTACAAGTCGAGAAGGAAGCTTCCCCTTCCTGAGGCTAGGAAGGGAAAGCATTGAGAGGGACGGGTAGAAAGTTAGAGAGCCACTCTGATATAACATATAGGATTTGGAATGAGAAAGAATGCTCAATTGAGACATGGCCTTGTAGATGGGGAATGGATACGGTTGGAAGGAAGTTTTCAATTCGTGGAAGGGTTCTGTTTGTTAGGATTCCATTAGTTCCAGCCAGTGGCTAGGGAACACTCCCATAACAGTATTGGTTTCCCATGCAAATCACCGTCTGTCTTCCGGCCTTCATTTTTTTCCTCCAAACTATTCAGGCCTTTTCTTGCTCTTTCTTGTTTGCCCTGGTTTCTACCCGCGTACACAAGCTGGTAAGGTACACCTGTGTGTGTACAAAGTGGAGGATAGAGGATATCAAGGGAAATCTTGACAAGGAATCAGCTGAAAGCCTCTCCTCTCTCTCTCTCTGTCCTGTCTTTGTTGAGCCCAGTGTGTCCTGACTTGGCAAAGCCAACCATCCTCAATTGATTTTACACGAGAAAAGCATCTCTCTTTCCCTCTCAATGACCCAATGACTCAAGTGTGTTGATAGTGTGAGTAAATATGTGAGTGACGGAACCAGCGCTCCTCAACCACCAAATACTTTTCCCGATCTAAACATGTGAAGGGTTGGAAATCTCAGGAGAGATTGCCTACTCCGCATCTTTTCTTATGTATAGTTCAATGCAGCTCCCACAGAATGTTGAGGGTAAATGCCCGGACCGTTTATTCCACAAGAGTAAAACTAATTTCCTCATTCATGTCTCTTATCTTTGAGATGCATTCTCTTCCCGTCCTACTCACTCACACAGCTACAACCAACCAACTGATTTCCTTACTCAGAGCCCGAGCAAAAACACCTCTCCGCCTGAGCAACTCCCGCTGCTGAGTCAGGCCGCCACTTTCTCAACATGGTTTGAATTTTTATTGTTGAGGCAGATATGCGACGAGTGAATGAAATTGGAAAAGACGAGCGCTCCCATCAAACTCTTCAATATCTCTTGCCTCTGCCGCTGTCAAGATTTCTTGATTTCATTTTGATGAAATCCCCACACCCCTTCCCTTTCCCCTGTTAAGTATTTAAAGATGATGTCCTCATGATTTCTCATTCAATTTTTCACTCCCAGTTCCACTAAACCAACTCTTCAGTTACTTTGGCATCTGATACTTTTAGCAATGTTCCCAAAGCTACGTGGAAACAAATTGGAAAGAAAAGGGGAGGCAGGAATATTTGAAAGTTAAATTAATTTGTTGGTTCTTGTGCACGTGGATAGCGTATAGCTATTGAAAGAGACGATATAGGCCCAGAAAGGAAAAGACCTGCATCTGTTCTGTCCCATGCTCAATATGTCAGGGGAGACGTGCACTGTATTCATTTGACGGTGACTGATGTCAGGAGCTCTGGGGAAAGTGAAGCTGGAGTATCTTTCTCCCGGACGAAGAAAAGGAGCCGTGTAGGAGAGAAAGGAAGGAGAGCTTTATAACAAGCTAATGAGGTACAACATGTCTTCTTAAGAAGCATTTAGACTCTACTGTAGAACCGGAGAACAGCCGAGAGAGAGAGAGAGAGAGAGAGCAAATGCATAATTAATGAGGTGCATTTTACACTTGCCACTTTCTTGACGACTTTTTCATGCAAAATTACCTCTGAACCTGTGAAAGGCTCAGGGAGCACAATCCATGCGATTAGATGAGCTACATTTTGTCTCGTTTTCTCCTAAAGCGTAGCAGACTGCTTTCTTCCACATTTCTACGAGAGACCATGGCTCATCCAGCTATTTCAGGTAAAGCCAAAGAAAAGGGTACAGGTTTATATAGTCATCGACTAAAAGATCCCAGAGAATCCCCTCCCGCATTTACAGCACATGTTATGTTTCCACGAGCATATAAAACCAGCCTATCTGTTACATAACTTCTCCAAACATTTCCTTACACCACATTATTTGCTCCTCGTCCTACTTCAAGTGTAATCACTCCTACCCGTACCTATATAGGCACCATATGATAAGGAAACAGTACTAAAATAATCTTGAGGTAAAAAAGAATGAGCAGTCAAATCCACTGATTACATTTTACTGAACATAAAGCTTTATCTGGGTGAATATGGCTGCCCCTTCTTTTCTCACGCTTTTTCCCTACAGCGTAGGTCAGAATGTCGTGTTTACGAACTTCCAATACACTTCTTCCCAGACTCCAAATATCTTAATCAGCCCTATGTTTGGAATTCTGTCCAAGCTCAAAGACTCTCTACTTTAACTCTTTATTCAAACAGGGAACTAATTATTCAAGTGCAAAGCAATGATATGCATTCATTCTAGAAATACACGGATTACTCTACTTACTCCAAGTATATCCCAAGTGGGAAAAACTGCTTGGAGAAAAAATAAAGGAAATGCCAGTTATACCTTGGGACTAAAAACAAGTAGATTACAATAAAACTAACATGAATAAATCCCTCCTTATAGAAAATGTGACCGGGCAAGATAGAAAAGGCTAATCGTGTACTTTTAGTATTTCTAAACACTTTTCGAGATACTTATAGGAATTATATGGGAAATAGCAATCTATATACATATTTTCTAAGGAGTTCAGGTTGAGAGAGAAATAAATCCGGGCTCTCCTATAATCTCACCAAGAAACGACCATCTCCACAAATGAAATGATCCATTTGTTTAACTGACTTGAGGAAAAATCTGGCGGTGGCTCACAAGTCTCTTTCTTTGGCTTACATCCCTACCAATTGCCCCTCAATGTGTCTGCTCCCTCCATACAGCGTATAAACTTTCCAATCAACTTAAGCCCTACCACCTGCAATCTATCAGTATATTTGCTAGGTCCTCCAGCCACATCTCTTTCTCTACAGCCAAATCCCATCCCTCTCTCCCACACTTGCTCAAGTATCCATTCCTCTTCAAATCAAAGATGGGTGGACATCTATTGGGACATCATCTCCAGCCGTCAACTAGAGCGTCAAGGACAAAATCACTGTCATAATGCGAGGCTATGTAGCGCAATGTGCAAATAATGGCAACAACTTTTCCTTTCCCATAAAGGAACGAGCATCGTCACGGCCGGGGATATAGCCCAAGTAGTTCCTAAAACTAGGTTGTCCCTTAAAAAGCTAAAGTTAAGTTAAATCCGTAACATACGTTGAAAAACTATTGAGAGGGACATTAAAAGTGATGTTTCTTCATAGTACTTCACGTATCTATATCTAATACTAACCATGGCCATGGTCATCTAGGAAAATCCAATTCCTGATGGGAGAAATGTAGTCAAGCTGGTCAAAATATTTGGAGGACGAGATCGTATATGGATGCGTGGATAATTTTATTTTGAAATAAGATTAGCGAAAGGTGTAGTAATGGGATGGATCCGAAGGAGGGAGAGACGGGTGATAGGTGAGTGAGAAAGTCAGATATTGAGAGGGAATTGTGGGGGATGAAAAAGAATGTAGGAGAGAGAATAATCCATCTACGTCAGGTGAAATCTGATCTTGACTCGTAAAATCACATCTAATCTAAATGCCCACAATCAATCACATTGAGAGGAGAGTGGATTTACTCTTTGCCTTTGGCAGTAGTAGTGTGGCTATATGTAGTTAGGCCAACCACAGGGCTTCATGGACTTGGGCTTTAGTCAATGCTCATTAATTCACATGAAGTGACTCTCTCTCATCTCTCTATACGTATGATAATAAGTGAGGGAAGAGGAGAGGGGATGGAGTATAAGAGAAGAAATAAAACATGTATTTTACTTACCCAAGGTGGCATTTCGTGCATGTCGGCTTTCCGATGGTGGTAATTGAGAACGACCACGGTGAGAACCACTGACGAGGCGACCATGAACATGATGCAGTTGAAGTAAGTTCCTAAATTCAATTTCCCCCATAATATGCATTAGTCATCTTTCCAAAGTCCAGAGGAATATAGCCAAATGTGATAGTGAAAAGCATCAAGTAAGTACAACACACACATATGAAAACACATGAAGACACTCATGAAGAACACCTAAAGCCTGTCCATTTCCAGCAAGGACATACACCATCAATGTCCAGCACGTCTAACAATGAGAGCTGTGTTGTGAAAGCAAGTAAGAGGTCGTACGAGGAAGACGAGGTCAAAAAGCAGACGGAACGAGAGTTTCTCAGTCTCATTATAACGTGAAAATTCATTCATTGAGAGAGAAAATCAGCGATGGAAAAAAAACACGCAAACATTTACACACGAAACATGGATCACCGGTTCACACAAACATTCCTACACACATAAATACAGATGAAGGTACAAACACGTAGCCAAATAAGAGGCGTACGTGCAAGTGCTCACTACATGAACAGCCGGTGAAAGTGCAGCAAAGAGTAGCAAGGCATTACACAAGTACACACACACACACATTGCATTGTAGTACGCAAGGAAGCACATGTGTTTGGGCCACAGAAAAAAGGCACGTGAGAAGTTTGGGAAGTTGAGATGAAAAAAAAAAGCTTCACACATGCATTGTTCAAGGAAGAAAGGAGAGAAAGTGGAGATGACTGTGTGTACAAATAAAAGGTATAGCAAGTCCATGTATAGCGATAGTACGCACACACACACACACGGACAAGCAGAAAGGCATGGCTACAAGAAAGAAGTGCACAAAAGCTGAGATTTTCCATTTGAAGGGCATGGCAAAAGCATGTGAATAGTATAGGGAGATGGAAGAATGAGTATATGAAAATAATGAGAAGATCTCTCAAACGTGTGAGGACTGGGTCATGAAATGTTTTCTAATATATTTTAAATGTAGAAAAGCGCTTCACTGCTTCACTGAATAATATATCCAGGGAGCTCTGAACCCACACATGCAAATCTCCATATATAAACTCTTTGTCACCCCCTCACGTATCCCACAAAGAAGATCGAAGCAGCCAAGAATAGGCAAATCTAAATTCTCAATAGGGCTAAAAGTTGTCACAATCTTTTAATATCCTCACATTATCCTAGTCCTACTGCACAACCAAATATGCTCCCAAAACTTAACACATATCTCTACATAATATATGATTCTATGTGATTTCAATGGGTTGACTCCTCTTCAAATTTAAATTACCATTCTGCCATATATAGTTCCCTTTTCAATTTTAAGTATAGGCATCAAGTAGATCTCGAAAGTCAACAAAAGTAGCATTTCCAAGCAATAATGGGCTTAATCCAAACTCATATTTGAAACCATGATTTCACACATCCCATCGTCACATTTTATTTTATCCCAAAATTTGGAGAGGGCCTAAGGCTTCCCAGGTTAAATCAAATAATATGGACCGTCATTTTCCTAGCGGAGTACCCACTCCCTTCTGCTTTACCATTTCACACTTGCCTCTCCCTTTCTAATAGACCCTAAAGTACTAGGCAAGTCTGATACATCCCACTATAACTTTACCCATTCTGTCGCCCCATAGATGACCCGTGGAAAATCTAATAATATCCAGTGAGTCACAATGCAATGGAAAAAAGTCAGTATAGTATTCAAGGCATTGGATTTTTTACCATGTTTAAGGTGTCAGTCTGAGCTATATGTAAATGTTTACATTAGTCCAAGTAAATACATTCATCCGAGCTAAAAAAAAATCCGAAACATACCCTTAAATTATTTTGCAATAGTCTTCATTATTTTGCCTGATGCTGAGCAGGATATCAAATAAAATGTGATGTGAGCTCGGATAAGTAGTATTTTACAGAAATTACTTCATAGTATTTCATTTTTATGATACACGCTTATAAAATAATTTTCAACCTATATATTTTTAACATGATGATATAAATTCCTATGAGATTTTACTAACTAAATTTTTCAAATAATAATATTTTCAGTAACCATTCTAATATATTTTCCGAGTAGATGTTATGAGGAAATGAAGGAAAGAATCCACTATTTCCCAGCAGGGCAGACACTTTATTATTCTAAAATTGTGACCCATTATCCCAAATGAGGGGAAAATGTGCAACATTAAGGAGTCTGAATAAATGGAAATACAAGAATTTGAAATAAAGGTCTCCCTTTTTACTTGGAAAGGAGAAGAAGAAGAAGAAGAAGAAGACGAAAAAATGGAAAAGAAAAATGATGGTGACTCTTGTGAGAATGGTTATAACAAGTTGGGAGAAATGAATGGTTACACGTTAAAAAGGGGGAAGAGAACTAAAATAAAAGTAAGAAATGTGGGCCCCCTTTCCCAGAAGGAGTTGTCTAGGAAAGAGTTGTTACAGTATTAGTAGGAAGGAGGGCAGTGGAAAGAACTTTACCACCACGAACGAAGTATGGATGAAGGGAAAGTTGACATCCTGTAAATAACCATAAGTTTTACATACTCATGGAAATTCTATTGTGATTTATACAGGAAGACATTCATTCCTCGCAAATCCTTTCCCTCGCACTTGATTTCACCTAATATTTTCCACCTTCCTGAACTCACCCACATTCTCATAGCTCTCAGACCAACCTCAACCATTGATTTTTAAATATGCTTTCCAAAAGCCGTCCTAAATTTCCCATTCCAGCCTACATATATTCCCCCACGTCTCATCTTCTCATCATCTCCAAGAATAATTCCTATGTTGGGATTTTTTGGGTGGGAGCATAGAGACCTCGGAGTGGAGGCTCTTCTATTGAAAAGTTAGCATTGGCCTAAGAATCTATGAGGTGACATAACCAACTTATTACCAAAACTGTCCGTACAAGATTTGGGAGGAGAGAAAAGTAGTTGGAAAGTCACTCAAGCCACTGTACATTTATTGTTCATGACAATTCCAAGAGAATTTTTGCTAACAGCTGGGATTGACATGTGAGCACATTGTATAAGCATAGATATTATATGGTAAAAAAAAATCCTAAGAAAAAAGGCGGAAAGTTTCATCAATCCACTCTATACTTGATTCTCCTATCATTCATTGCTTTCGTTATGCTTTTAGTCCGTTAATTCCTTCACGCTATCATCACTCTTTTATCCCGCTTACATACTATCCTAGCAGTATATGACACCTTAATCAATTGGCCAGTACAAAACAGTAGCCCACACCCAAGTCTCTTTCTCTCGTCTCCAATCATTAATTTACCCACAAGTCATCTTCATTTTTAATTTCCCCCACATTTCAGTTCTACATGTTAATTTAGGGTGAAGCCAATCAAATCCTAATCCTTTTATGCGGTCTCAGCCACAATAACAATCATTTTAGTAGGTTTATTCTTGGAATAATTGGCCACATTTCCCCCATTACAAACCATATATAAATAATTACATGTAGAGGGATATGATGTGTGAAAACATGGTTGAACTTGTCAGTTAGAGATTTCTTGATAAGAATTTTATATAGGAGAACTCCGCCCCCACCTCCCATTGATTTCTCGTATTTGTCCTCAATTGAAAATTTCTAGCTTTCCCAGAGTCTCAAAAATGAGTTGGATTACAAGGTTTCTTTGGAAATTGTATGGACTCTCGAGGATTCCTTCATTAAAATAAACTTTATAACTTACTTTTGCTAACTTATTTAATCTTATTCCTTCATTATGCTCCAGAATAACCCACTTTACGGACAAGTTTTACCATTTCTAATGACTCATATATGAGCAGATCCTATTGATCTAATCAAAATAATTGGATGAAACAAGGAAACAAGACAAAAATAGATTTACCTGTCTACATGGTATAAATTGAAAAGTTGAGTGAAAAAGTGTTAGTTTCATCAAATAGATAAATGACAAAAGTAGGGGAAAGTTTCCTTTTAATGACTCATCAAGGACCTTTTGCTACGAGATTTTTCACCAAACTCATAGCAGGATCAGCTCACTTACTATGCACGGGTTCCACATAGACAGGGGGATAACTGAAAGACTGAGCTTCTCACATTATTGAAAAAAAAGAAAGAAAAAGAGCATTTGATGGAGAGGATGAATGCACTAGAGTGTTTTTAGTAAAAGAGGAGAAAGTTGCCAGTGAAAAAAAAACATCTCGGCAATAGAATCTCGTCCAATTATAAATGAAAACAAACGCTTGAATTCAATCCTTTTGATGAATATTTATGACTAGAAATTTCCAAGGTATGAGTTATGTATAGTAAATTTGTCTTTTACTCAGGATATTTTATGTTCTAAAATTAGTACTGTATGGGATGTTCCAGCATAATGGTGCTATACCTTTAAAAAATATTACCTATACAATCCTATAGGGAAAATGTTATGTGCTTCATAGTTTTTTCTACTTCGACCCTTCGAGTTATAGTCCACGTTTCAAATGTATTTTGGTGTAGTTTTAAAAGGTAGGAAAGGATTAGACGCTAGGAGTATACTATAAAGGAAAAGTATTTTATATGTGACCTACGACATAAATGACAAGAATTTCACAACGATTTCCATCTAGGACTTAACAAATAGGTGAGATAGTGGCTGCTGTGAGAGAGTTCTGGGTTGCGAGTGAAAGTTGAACCACGAGGTTTTTCCCATTTTAGAGGGAAAAACTCTGGAAATGTACATATATATATATAAATAATGAAGGGAAAATCTGAGTGATGGAAGCTTTTTAGTAATAAAAAAATGTGACTCATGATTTATATAACGGAATTATTACGGTGAAGTATGTATATAGTAGAAGAAACTATATAGGCAGGACAAGAAGACATCAAAATACAAGGGAAAATATTATGAATAGCAAAAACCAAAAAATATCTTCACTTTTGTCTACAAAAATGCTGTGTAAATTACATGATTTCAAAATGCAAACAAAAAAATCTTGGATTTTTTGACGCGGAGCAGCACACAAAACATCAAGAGTACAAAACGTTTCCAAAAAACAAGAACGACAAAAAAAACGTTCCATTAACAATCGCAAATATGGCGCTTGTGAGAGGTTTTTTTCAACTCTTCAAAACAAAATGAATCTCCCAAATTATTTTGTTTTCTCCCCGTAGTAATTAGTAGTATTTGAGATTTATTTTTAAAAAAATGTTTTTTTTTTCTTTTCATATCATGTCTGGTAAAAGGGGAAATTAGATAAAAATGATGTGTGCTGACTTTTTGACCCGCAAGGAAGATCCATCTAAGAAGTCATAAGTGGTATGGCAAAACCGTATTGGGGAAACTCCCGTATTGTCAAAGAGGAAGCGATGATGTCAGTCTTGAAAACTCCAAAGAATCGAAAAAGTTGCATCAAAAAGTTAATATGAGCGGAGAAGGATGTATAGTAAAAGAGGGAGAGAAGCAAAAATACTTTCTCTCGGTTTTAAACCTGTTGGACAGGCAGGTGGTTGAAAATGTAATAAAAACGTGTGTTACAAAGAAGCAAATGTTTTTACGGAATATAAAAAAGATGACTCGGACCGACCTTATGAAAAAGAAGTCGGGAGTGTGTGATAAAATGCAAAGAAGTATTAGAGAGAGAGACAAAGAGAGGTAAAAATCCAAGATCACTTGGTACAGACGCCAAAGTTCCAATGCGCACAAAGATGAGAGAGAATTAGAAAAATTGAGCTCGGCCAGGCAAATAGACAAAATTTCTGGTGTTACTCATCAAAATTTTCGCAGAGTCACTCTCCACACGCCGAAATTTCTCGTCCCGCACAAAAACTCTCACTACTGTTGACATCAATTGAGATTCCATGAGTACCATCAATTATTTCTAAAATTCCTACACAATTTCTCTTTTTTAAATCTTCCAAAACTTTTGTATATTTATCAAGGTATTTTTTTTTTTAAATTTAGTCGACATTTAGGGCTAGGTGGTTTCTCATCCTACTCGAGAGTTACAACATGGGTAAATGAGACGTGTGAAGGAGTACAGTCAAAGGAGTCTCATATGGAGAGCTAAAGGAGAGGGAAAAAAAGGTGTTACAAATCTAGGGTGGTTCCTCAAACTGTTGAAAGTATCTTGTGAGTGAGAGAGAAGGGAAGTGAGTAAAGCGTATATATAAACCGTGTTGGGAAAAAGTAGTGGAGATATATTTGATAGCGTAAAAGCTCAAATGATGAGATTCACTTGGAGCCATTTATTCTTCCTATACTATGATTAAGGTCAAGTGTGTGAGGTTTAAATATTTTAAAGACGGCTGTATTCTGAGAGGAGTCAAGTGCTCTCCCATAGTTTTTTTCCTCAGGATAAATTTACTGGAATGAAGACATAAGGGAAGGGGGAAACAAGTAGTCTCCAATAGCTGACACACTCTCTTCCCTTGTATACGAAATCGAACCCCAGGGAGACATTTGTTTATCTCGACCTTTAACTTGCTCCTAGCTCTCCGATCCATGCTCCTCTTCCTCATGTACATACATCAATTCCAACTTCCAACCATTTTACTTTACCAAATTCCACAACTTACTCTCTCTCTCTCTCTCCCTCACTCTCACACAACCACACGGAAATACTTGGGCTATACCTAACACTCCTATACCTCCACGTATATTTTCCAACACTCACCACATCCACCGAATTACTTTCACTTCTTTCCCTTCTCTTTCTCCTCATCCAACTTATTTTGTCATTCATTCTCCAAGCTTTTCTTTCCCCTTATCTCTTCTCCCCACAATAATAGAAAATCTCTCTTTCTAAGGATGGGAGATTGAAAGTATAAGAAAATGGATTTTTACTCCGTCATATATAGAACACTTGAAGAGGAATAAAGAAGAGCTTTCAAGAAATGGCTTATACCTTCTCACGTACCCAACTTCTTCATCTCATGAAAGATGGATTTTGTCAAAATACACAAGTAACTTTCAACATGAAGAATTTTCCAGGGATGAGGGTAGCTGTTATTTAGACCATGGCTTCCATAAATTACAAGTGATAAAAGGTGGGAAGGGAATGGGTGAAAAAGGTTTGTACTTCATGGCCATTGTCTGGGAAAGAATTACAAGGAGGGAATTAATTATGGATAAAAGTAGATACTTCCAGAGGTTACCAGAGAGCTTGGCTACTAACTAATAAGAGATGAGGATAATATGAGGAAGAGCGTGAAAGAATGTGGGGAGAATGTGCCCAACCACTTCCTCTGTAGCGTAGTAATAGTAGTAGTGATGAAATGGGTAGAGCTTGGGGAAGGAGATGATGGTATAGGGGAAAGGAGGAAGAAGTGAGAGTATATATATGATGTAGTAAGGAAGTTTGATTATCATTGGAAATGCTTAAGAATCAGATGCTTCTGAGTGCTTCAATCATCCCACTCAAGGGGGGAAATCTGAGTAATGAGTAATGTTATTGAATTATCTCCTTCACTTGGCCTTTAGAATGTCAAGTATATATTTAGTAGGGAAAAGAAGCAGAAAAAGTGCTAATGAAAAAGGACGGAGCTTTGTTGATACTTTTGTTCAGAGTAGAGCAACAAGAGAGAAGAGAAAGAAAAAAAAGGTCAACTAACAACTTTTTTTTTTTTTTTTTTGGTGGTGAGATAAGGATAAAAGTGAGAGAGAGATTCAATAAGAACGAGATACCTAGAAGGGGAATAGCGTCTGAGGTTTTGGGGAGCGTTTCAGCCATCAACATCGAGAAAACAGTTAATGATAGCAATATCGTTACACCTGCAACACACAATATACATAACAGTAGGTCATACGGTGTGTGAGAGAGAGCTCTTCCCACTCTTCTCACTCTTTTCCCTCCCTTTCCCTTCCCCCACTATAATATTCTCCTCTCCTATAATTCTTTTCCCCATATACTTTCTTATTTTTCATAAATACAATCCTCAATTCTTGCTTCCTCTAAAACTTTCCCCATCTCTAGTCCCCATATTCACCTAATCATATTTCACCGCCTCAATAATAGGCTGGTCCTCTGAAAAAAATATGTGAAAAGTAAAAGAATTTTTTTCTCCTCCAATGAATACATACGTAGGGAAGGAGAGACACAAATATGATCAAAAACATATAATTTAGCTTCACGCAGTCTCCCAGATAAAAATAGTATTGAAAGATGGAAAAACGTTCAACTCTTTTTCCTATTTCTATATAAAACTCACGCTCAAAATTTCCCTTCCATTTATATTTTTTTAATTAAGCAAAACTTCATAAAGCTAAAATAAAGTTTGCTTTTGGCTCAAACAAACACAAACACACACATTAATTGGCCAGGGATAGTTATCAAAAACATATTTCCACTTATATATTTTGAGTTAAAAAAAAACTTTTTGGAAAACTTCTTGTCTGTCAATAAAATGGAATACCCTGGAAAATTGCTTTTTCAAAGACGGGACGCCACAATGGAATGAGAAGGGTAGGATGAGGTAGGGGAAATACTAAGAAGGAGCGAGAGACGGGAAAGTGAGAGGAGGAAAAAGTCCTATAGGAAACCCAAACGGGAAGAAATAAAAAACAGATCATGGGGAAATAATTGAGGATGACAAGTTTAGATAGGAAGAAGCGAAGTATGTAGCTGTAGGAGAAAAAGTGTAGTTCCGAGGATTGGGAGAGAAGAGAAAAAGAAAGTGGGAATTGACAAGTTGGTGACAGAAGGAGGAATCCAAGGCCTCGCAGATAATAATCGGGCTGTCCACTTTTCCAAAGCGTGTCTTTTACAGGCCTAACCTCACTCAACCCCCTACATTACTTAGCATTAGGACTACTCTGACTTTAAAGAGCACATAGTTCAGTTCCTCGTGTTTACTAAAAGACCTATACGACTCTACATATAGAAGAGTATGTAATTATCTATAACATCCAACCTAAAAGGAAGATCAACTAGAAATTTTGCGAGGGTTATTATAAAAACAATTGAAAGAGGTTCAATATAGTAGAGTCATAAATGCTAAAAGACAGAGAAGCGGGGAGGAAAGAGAGAAAGTATATCAAATGGGAGGAATATAACGATTATAAAATCCAAAGAGATGAGAATAATAAGTGAGCAGGAGATAGGAAAACTTCATTTTGCACACCATTTGAGTACACACCTTGGGAAAAAATACGAAGAAAAAAATACAAGAACGATATAGGAAGAAGAATTAATATTAATGTAGAAAAATACAAAAATGTTCTATATAAGAAAAATACACCAGACTCGACTGCTTACAATTATTATAGTTTATAGAATAAAACACCGAACCACAACGAAGGCGTATAGAGAGATAGTACAAGGAAAGATAAGAAGAGAAGTTCAAGTACGGCGGAGGAGGTTTAGGTATAAAAAAAGGAACAATTGCAATTTTCAAAATAAATGCAATTTCAGAAAAAAGGTTCACACAACAATTTGGCTCTAACTCTTCCACAAGTCCCCAGCTTATTTCTTCACCACACAAAAATCAGTTGAAAATATTGATGAGTCTCAAATTATCCAAACCCACACATTTCCTCTCTGTCATCTTAATTCATGTCCATCTCTACTTATCCACGTAGCTTTTCCCCTATAGAAATTCCTACACGCTTCCACTCCCCTCTCTCTCTCTCTCTCTCCTCCAAGTCATACCTTCCTTTGAACCTGCTCATTTTGATGTCATTTCAATCCTAAGTCTCCCTCCTTGTCACACAAGATGTCTCTTACTGTCTAAATTTTTCAATTCACTCGCTTTGAGAGAGAAAGAGAGATGTAATAATAATTCTCCTCTACGTATCTCCTCAAATATGACGGAGAAAAGTTGTCCAATGTTCAGCTTAGTAACAATGCATGTCTCTTTTATTACCTCGTCCTTTTGATTATTTTACAAGATTTTTACATGGTAATGAGACGGAGGCTGGAGGCTTTTTCTATATGCATACACAGAAAAATTGGACTTTTGTATAGGCTGGGGAAAACTATTGGAATACGTATATAATTACTTGGCGTAGAGAGTTGAGAGAGGATGGAGCCTGGGTCTGATCCGAGTAGTACAATATAAAGGGAGAGACTCATGAACAAGAGATATCTCATTAGTTGATGATCATGACTTGGATAATTTGAGCATTGTAATATTTTGTGGGAGGAAGAAGCTGTGGAGCAGAATGGGATGAGTTGGCCGTATAGTAAATACGATGGTTCTTATGGGAGTCTGTATATAGTGGATGAGGAGAGAGAGAGAGAGAGAGACAACAAGAGAGAATATTGATTCTGAGTGGATGGAGGAGGGAAGCGGGAAAATGGAAGGACTGGGTAATGAAAAACATAAAGTGCTTTGCATAATCTAAAAAGGAAGATAAAACGAAAAGGTATGAAGGGATTGGAGGGGGAGGGAATTTCCATAGCATAGGTTCGTATCATAGAAAAATATATATAGAGAGAAGAGTAATAGAGTATCTTATGGGTTCGGATATGTTTGCTCTGAGCATTCTTCCTCTCTCTCTCTCTCTCACTCACTCCTCTTAAAGGAGAGGGAGAAAGAGAGAGAGAGAGAGAGAAAGAGGAAAGAGAAAAACAATTGAAAAAGCAATATTTACACGGAGCAGGACATTTTTACGAGAAAGAAGAATCACATCCGCTCAGAACAAGAAATCCTCTGCCATGCACACGGAGATACTTGTACAGAAAGAAAAAAGAGAGCATCGCAAAGAGTCTATATTGAGGAATCCTTAATACCTAACAATGGAATGGCGTCAGATACTTGCGGCAATGTTTCCGCAACCAAATTCAGAAACACCGTCAAAGACAGCAATATCGTTACCCCTATAACAGAGAGTCAGCATCAATTCAAAAATTGCTCCTTTTTTCAAAAGCTCTTACAAATTCAAACTGATAAAAACCCAACTCGACCCAAAATATTGGGGGAACAAGTGTCCCAGAACCAACGTGCGTGTCACATAATGACACACTCGTTTAGCCTAATTCAGTAAAGATGAGGAGCCCTCCTCGTGAGGAGTAGCCAAACTCGAGCCAAATCAATCAGGCATCCTGGCTAAATCCACATTTTCCTATTAAATGACGCACTTTGAATGATCATCCTGTACAGAAGCAACCTCTCTCAAATATTGATGGTTCCAACAATCCGCCTCCAAAAGGGACTCCAAATCCTCAAGCATCTTTTTTATCGCCTTCATCCTCTCCATTCCTCCAAAAAATCTTTACCTGCCTATGAAAATACTCTTCTATCTTCTTAGATTTCTCCTTCATCTTTATTTTCTTAATTGGCACATCTCTTGAGGCGCCTGAGTAAATAAATATCTATTTCCTCTAATTGGAAGAGACTCCCTTTCACTTCTCCATGGGAAGATAGGAGCTAAGAGATTCCCTAGCATTTATAGAAATGGGGCTAGAGGTATAAAAGAGTAAGGGGATTTGGTTATGCCTATTATATACGTGCTATTTTTACTCCAGCCATCCTATGAAGTAGTCTCGCCCCATATTCCAAGGAGTTTCGAGGAGTGAAGAATGTAACTAAAAAATCCCGAGTTTTTCTTCCATGGACGTTACTACTTTTTTTTTGGGTTCAATTACAAAGTAAAGGTAGGCTATAATTTTTGGTGAAGTCTGAGTGACTAGAGTGGAGAGAATTTGGAGGAGTAAATATAAAAATCCTCGGAGCCAGAGTTTGAATTTAGGTGAAAAATAAAATGTAAAAACAATTGTATAGCTGAGGATAAAAGCTGATGTTGGAATGGGGCGATAACAGCTCAGCCTATTGGTGGGATCTGCTATAAACATGTATGTATGGAGGAGGAAGAAGGGAGCGGCGATAAAGAAATTGGAGGGGATTTTGAGCATAAAATTGCCATAATTTCCAGCGAGAATCCCTGGATTTATCCACAACGGAGTCCTTGCTCCTCCGATTATGTGAGCACTAAATTGTGGAGATGTGTTGGAAATTCCAGTTTACTTGTGGATTCATTGCTGAGGTTTCTCAGCCATTCCTCGCTCTTGTAATTGAGGAAGAACATGAAATCGAATCTCCAGAGATGTATTTGCTTCTGGCTTCTCCTCCTCTTCCTCTCCTCTCACTTCATTCCTATCTCTTCCAGGCAATGTAATGTTTGAGGAGAGAGAGAGTGAGAGTGAGTTAGACACGTGCACGAGGAAAGGAAGAAGACAGAAGGAGTAAACTTGGAAGTAGAGAAAGTGTTGGTTGATGGAAGGAGATGAGACCGGAATGAATAAAACCGCACGTTTAGTCCTGGTGTCATAGCTGATTATGTCTGTGTGTCCTCCTCTCTCCCACACATCCATTCCCTTCTACTTTCTCTCAGTTCACATGATAAACCCGAACATAGCCTTCGTACAGAGAAAAACATATAGGGGCGCCAAGACTCTCCCCAACTTATATACTGTCACACACTACGAGGAGAGGCTCGAGAGCATGAAAGAGTAGAGGAAGCGCAAACTCGCAAACAGTGACAAGAGTAAAGGAATTCCTTCCGAGATCCACGACGTATTCAGGGGAAAAGTTGGAAAGACTGGTCGCTCTTGTCCTCTCAGAGAGAGAGAGAGAGAGAGAGAGAGAGCTTGGGAAATCGATGCGGTAGAATCAAATGAGATATTCCTTCATAAAACAAGTCGAATGCCAAACAAGTCCCATTTTATACGTCCACTCTCACAAAAAACCTTGTTCACTTTTTCTATTGTTACCTTTTTCTCGAACATCTTCTATAACTACGCCTAAGCTAAACCCATGTCGGCTGCGAGGGAAGAAAGCAAAATGAAAGCACGATCTGATGTTATTCTACGAGCGCGTGGGAAAAAAATTCTGGGAAGAGTGCAATATCCGAAGATGGTCTAAATTTATATCTACACGCGCCCTACGCATGTCATCCCCACGCTTTCCATTCTACTCCTCACTCCCTCAACACTTCCTCTCCTCAATACTAAGCACTTTCTCTTTTATTTTTAGTTGAGAAAAAATATAATAATAAGTGTGATCCATGAAGAGCTTGAGCATATCTCCCTACTGCATCATGTCATCCTCATCAACTTCTTCCTTAATCAAATATTCCGAAGCCGCTACACCCTTTATGTCCAATAAATCAAGCCAACTTACGAGAGTACAATTGTGAAGAAGGGGAGGAGGTTTGGAGAAAGAAGCAACTCATCTTTCAACCTCATTATTTGCTTACAAATACATATGTCACACGTTATAGCACGTAGCGGTGGTTGTTGTGAAGGAGAAAAAGCTTTCTCAGGAATTTACAAGTGAGGAGCTAGCATTTTCTCAAAGGAGTCATCATCAGTGGCAAAAGGGTTAAAAAACTTGTGTGCACACTCGGGTTTTATAGCTTTGGCGGATTTATTGATTCTCATGCAAGAACATTTTTTACAGAGTTATTATAGAACTCGAGGAAAGATTCAGTCTTCCAAAATGTCAAAAAACTATAAAAATCCAAGATTAAAGAGTTAGCTGTATTGAGGGAATAATTGGAAAGAATATGGGACATTTGATGGAAGACATGACGGGGAAGTTGGATGTAGCTCTGACTTGAAGCCGGATGTGTTAGAACCTCTGCCTAAGTTATGAGGTCTGGAAATGTCATTCGTTAGAGAGAGAGAAAAAAAGATGAGATGGACACTGTGGAGATGTAAATGAAAAAAATCCTAGACGGACATGTTGATAGCCGGAAAAATAGCGGAGCAGGGGGAAAGAAGAGAGGTGAGGACAGAGAGATGACAAGGACAAGCAAATGTCCATGTCAATTGTCAACAAGATGACTTCTCTATTTCATTCCATTCCAGACTGGACGCTTGTACACCTCTCAATTATATTGGGCCGGAGCCAGGAAAACTGTCCGAAAAAAATGATATTTCGGGGGACGACGACGGGTTATACAAAGTCATAGAGCAAAAGGGAGCTTATAGGAATTAGGAATAACATAGCGCGTAGATTTCCCGCGGTGATTCAGCCACATCATTCAGAATGGAGAGAGACGGGGATTCAAATATGCTCAATCATTGCAAATATACATTCGATATTTCATTATAATTTCTCAAATATTGTTAATTTTTTTTTTTAGAAAATTTATCATAGTGCACCCAGCCATACGTGTCGATTGTGTTAAGATTGTTAGAAGGACGAATATATATATAATTATATTTACGACAGAGCAAATACCCACGCAAACGAGTCCTAACTGAAGGGCTACATTTTACTTTTTTATGAAACAATTTCTCCTTTTTTACCGATTAATGGCACAGCATCGGACGTGGAAGGCATTTTTTCCGCGACTAAGTTGAGAAAGACGGTTAGCGAGAGCAATATCGTTACTCCTACACATACACAAAATATTATGACCACAATTTATTTTTATTCACTCATCATCAGATTATTCAGACACGCACAGAGACACACACACACACTCACAAGGAGGAGATTACTTCCCTCGTCCTATTATCCCCCTTTCTTTACTCTTTAAATATCATCATGACCCGCTTCCTCCCAAATAACCCATTCCTTTTCATTTGCCCCTCTCCTCTCCCGCCCCCTTTTCCCTATCTCTCCACCACAAATTACTTCCCGGGAACATAAGACGAAATCACGGGATTTCTCCCAAAATCTCTTTTCATTCCCTACTTTTATCCCTCCCATATTTCCCTCAAATAATCAACCTCTCAAGAACCACAGCAACTTTTTCTTTTGTAAAGGACTTCCTCCATTTTCACACCCCACCTCTCTAGTATTTCCTCCCGGCTATTTTCATATATATATATATATCCTCCTAATTTTACTAACCTCACCTTCTTCACCAATAATAATAAAACCAATCATGTTTTTTTAACCGGAGATTTTCTCCCTCAAATAGCCTGGGTATAACTAGGCGAGCAGTAATTTCTCAGAAGCTAATCATATTTGGAATACAATATAATATAAGACTAATCAAAGATCAGAGGGAAATAGAAGTAAATGTAGGCTTGTTTAGTACAAAACAAAGGGGAGATGAAATAGTTAATTTAGTCTGGAATATTTTCTGGAGCGACTCATAAACTCACAAAGAAATTTCCCAATTATTTCCAAAAAATTGCTAGACACACACAATACAATTAATATTTGAACTTTAGCCCAAGAGAATTGAATGAAATTTTTTAAATTGGTTCAACTGCTCATGAAAAGAATTTTTCCCTGGGAAATATTGACCTTTCAAAGGTATGATTTACCCACAAATCCCGTCCCCTTCATCACTTGTAAACTGAATGAATTTTGGGATGAGGTGTCCCAAGAAAACTATAATTATAGGAGACACTCAGGAAACTCTCAGTCAGCACAGTAATCTGTGGCGATGACTATTATAGCATCTGGAAGAATATTATGGGGAAAAAATGTGGTGGATCTTGGTAATTACTATCTGAGATATAGTGAAGAAAATGGGCAAATTTTCCTAAATGTGGCCTTTTTGCTAGTGAAAAAAAAAAGATTTCACTTGTTTCAACTCCATTGCTCACGACTCTTTTCTTGGACTCTGATTAAATGAATTTGAAGCTACGGGAAGCTCCTTCACCTCCATTATTTTTATGTACGAAAACTCCGCCCGCCATATATTTCCAACTAAAGAATAACTTTCCCCTACCTTCCTCTGATAAGATTAAAACTTGCAATTGCTCTCCCCCGTCTCTTCTCTTGGTTCTCGGAGATGTTCATAAGAGTGGAAGCTTTTTCAAAGCTTATTTGAATATTCTATAACAAAATACAACTCGCGACTTCTTGCTCAATTTCAATGAGATCTTCTCTAGACGATATGAGAGAAAAAAAAGCTAGGGAAAAGCTCTCCTCCACTTGATAAAAATTCTTTGAACATTTTCTTGAAAAAGTTATTTTCGAGGAAAGGATGAGCTCTTCTTGAGTCTCTTTTGTGCATAAAACTTGTCAAATTGATAAAGTACACGTTTGACTTGGGAGACTCCGCTGATTCGCTCTCTTTAGTGGTCCTTCTGTGCCCGATTTTTTATGTACTCACTATACATCTTACAAAGGTCTGGGCGTGTTGGGTAAACAGAGTGACGTAGGACGACCTGGAGTTTGCACAGATACTTTGTCCATGTAAACAATGCTCATTCATAAATCAGTATATTTCTCCCCATTTATAAATAAGATCATGTTAGTCTGAGGAGGCTCCTACTCCTCATCCCATATTTCCTCTCATCGGATCCTCTTGATAAAAAAAGTGTCCCGTGAGAGTGAAGCCCTTCATTTTATCCTTTTTTTAAAGCAATATTTGCCAACCATTTTGAAATTTCTAGGATTTTTTATTTTTCCTCATCCAATAAGTATTTCTGATTGGCTTGATGTTGTTCGTAGTAAAGAGATTTTTAGCGGAAAATATTCCAGAATCAACATAAGGTTGATAGTTAAGAAGAATAAAAGTTGAGTAATTAATTATATATAATTTATATAAGAAGAATAAATGTTGAAGAACAAATAAAGCAAGGCGGAATAAAGTCTGAGAAACTTACCTAGTGTCAGTTTTTCTCCTGAGTCTGGAGGTAAAGTAAACCCAAGAAGGGCCATGGATGATATAAGAACACAGGGTATGATTAAATTAAAAAAGTAATACAAGGTTCGTCGTCGGATGTGGATGGTGTAGGTGACGTCGACGAATGGCTCGGGACAACAAGAGTAGTAAATTGCGTTCCGCTTCCCCGGCATCCCTAAAGCATTCCAAAAATTGTGCAAGAGTGAGTGAGTGAAACTCGCATCATAAAACGATTTTCTTTTTAAAAGGACCTTTTTTTCCAAACTCCCAATCCTCCTATTACAACAAATGGCTTTGGAGATTCCAGCAACGAGACGACAACATTCTCTCTCTCTCTCTCTCTCTCTCTCTCTTTGACCATGCATCAAGTTTACTGGGAGGAAGGGCGGAAGGAACACATAAGGACAATGAGCACATTGCATGTCAACAGCATAATGGAATACACGACAAGGCTCGAGCATTGTGATTGTGCAAAGCTCACTCTTTTCCTCTCTCTCTCACTCACCACCATCCAGGGAGAAACTCCCTTTAAAAAACATTCTCTCCCCTTTTACACTAAAAGAGAAACTTCCCAGAAGCTCGAAACTTCTCCATCACAATGGCAAGGAAAAGAATGGAAATGATGAGTATTTACATAATCACATATTCCCTCACCATAATTTGCTCCGTGAAAGTCGGGGAAAAGGACGAACACAAATGACTTTGTCATTTTACTTTTGAGGGAAAATCCCGGGAAACATTCATTGAGCAACGTTACAATAAGAGTGAGTAGTAAATATATTATAGGTGAGAAATAAAAAGGATGATGAGAAGGAAGTTTGGAAGGATTATTATAGTTATAGGGGCGGAGAGGAAGGAGAGAGAGCATGAAATTTGAAAAATTAGAGAGAATTATGAAATGAGTAAAGAAAGATAAGGCTGGGGATCTTGGGGAGGTATAAGTTGATAAAAAATAAAGGTCAAGTGAGGAGTTAGGAGTTTAGAGAGGAAGATTGGGGAATACACAAATCGGGTTAGAAATCGGACTAAAAGCTTGAAATGTTTAGCTCTGGATAAAATATGTAAGGGCCGGGGCAGAGCAATCTATTTTATTTATTGGTTTGACGGATTTTAAAGGATTTCACGTTTATTGCGTGGAAGCTTTCTCTCTCTCTCTCTCTCTCTCTCTCTCTCTTCCTTTCCCCCCTATCTTCTTCTTCTTCTTCTTCCTCTTTTGCCTTACCTATAAGTTCCCATTCACCATTCTGGATGTAGCTTGTGAGGTCTCCTCCTAACTCGTCTTTCATGGCCAGATCCAGCTAGAAAACATAGAACGTATACATAGGTTGGAGACCAGAGTACATGAGAAACTCCATTGACAGGAGACTATATACGTGTAGAAAAAAATCACTCAAAATAAATTGCATTACTTGCAAATAGATACAGTAAATCACACGCCACCTTCCCCACACTCTCCTTAAGTCTCTCATCTCTCTCTCTCTCTCTCGGAAACCCTCTGGAAAATCTTTTTCTCACCATTTTAGAGGAAACGCAAGTCAATCCCCCAACCATTCCCCAATAAACCTCCAAATCTCAATTCAATTTATACAAATTTTATTTAACACGAATTCGGAAATTTGAGAGGAAAAAAAAACATTTTCTTCCCCAGACATATAATCGTATATATACTTTGATGGTTATTGTTGAGGTGAGAAGTGATTTCTCAAAGAGATTTCTAATGACATGCCGAGAGGAGAAAAGTCTATTGAGAAAGAGAAAGATGCTATGGATAGTATTTTGGAGATTATATAGGAGGAAGAGAGAGAGAGAGAATCTCACCTGAAATCCATCGTAGGTCCAACTGCCAAATTTCATATCACATTTCTGATCGTCGAAAGGGAACCAGGTGATGTCAATCTTACACGTACTCTTGAAGATTCCGGGTGGGATGTAGACGCAGCTTCCATTATTCCTAACGACTATGTTGGTGGGGAAGGTGCCGTCAAAACCCTCATCCGCCCTTTATCAACATATAAATAGCTTGTTTACTCATAACAACTCCATCCACTCCAACCTCCTTTCAACACACTAACAAATTAGTCCACCTTCTCAACATCTCCTTTTCCCATTTCCCTCCAACCCTTTATATTCCAGCCAATCTTGAAGAGAAGAAAGTGAGGCGCCCCGAGAGTAGATTCCGCTCTTATAAGCTTTTTCCTCTCTCTCTCTCTCTCCCTCGCTCTCCGACGCAGTCAATATAATATAGAGCTGTGATCATAACATTATACGTCCACTCCCACTTTACCACCTCACCCTAATTCCATATAAAGTCTCGTAAATATGAGTAAAGATAGATAAGCTCTCAGGCACGAGTCTTCTTCTCTCCCCAAAAACTTTCACATGCTCCCATAAAAACTCTCAACAAATTCACTTGAGAGACTCGAATCCTTCCTCCTCTCAAAGGGAAAACTTCCCAGGGCAAAAGGATGGAAGAATCATCAAAAGTCTAATAATTCCAGGCATATTTTTCTTTTTTTTTTCTCCTTATAGTATATCGTCAATCATTGGAAAATAAGGGATAATTGGTTGAAAAAGGTGTGAAGGGAACCTTCATTATTTAGTATTTCAAATTCATTTCTTGGGATTCAAAAAAGTTAGTGGAGAAGAGTGGATTTGAACCCGCATATCTCTATTTCCCAAGACTGAGCAGAAAGATTCTATTCAGGAGGGAAAAGGTTTCAAGATGAAGTGAGAAATGAAGGAGGGAGTGGGAAAGGAGTGGGAAAGGAGAGCAATCAACTGAATGATAAATGGATCCTTCATCACTTCTTATCCCCAATGCATAATTTGGAGGATTTCATAAGGCGAAGACTTCCAAATGCTATTTAATTATGTGCTAAACTCCAAATTGACCTTGTCAGAATCCTTCCGCCAATTAAATACTCGTGAGGAGAGAAACATCTTCGTCTTTCCGGACTCCAAGTCAGTACATAATCAATCCTCATAATTAGTCCTCACTTAAACAAGTGACTTATTAAACATATTGTGCTCATTTATATGCACTCATAAAATCTATTAAAAACTATTATGTAGTATATTTACTCCTCCGTGAGAAAAAATCCTCAGCTCTCTCATTCCCTCTATCCTTCCCTTTATTTACTTATTAGAGATTCCTCCAAGGAAACCCAGAGAACTGTGACAGAAGCTACTTAATCCTTTCCCTCCCAAGAGCTACTTTATACTTGGAGTCTCTCTCACGGATGTCTTTTCCAAGAGATATACATATATAAAACCTTGAGAGAGAAAGTTTCGGGGAATCCGGTCAGTATATATAAATTTAGCTTAGAAATCAATGTACGTGTGGCGGGAAGTTGGTAAATATTAAATGGAGGGAAAAGTCTTGGGGAGTAAATCAGGGGAAGACCATTAATGAAAGTAATTTAGAGGAGGATTATGAGAAGGAGGAAAAGCGTGGGGACAGATAATTATTTACAGGGGCAAAAGTTGGATTGAAATATTGAAGTGGAGTGGATAGAGAAGGAAAAATAGGCTACGGTGTGTGGGGGAAGGTGTGTTGGAAGGAGAGGGAATATATATTGTGAGGTGTGTATTTGAGTCACGTCTTAATATCATCATCAGTTTCATGGTGATAAATGTCCATAGAAGTGAATTATCGGGGTGAGAGAGCGAGTTGCCCACAGAGTGTGCATATGAATTTTTCTCGTCTAGCCATAAGAGCATATACGAGAGAGAGAGAGAGAGAGAGAGAGAGAGAAGAAAGAGTTGACTGAAAACCAACTCTTCTTCTCCAAGACTCGCGTGGGAATTCCTAAGAGAAACAAGTCCGTAAATAAATCATCTTTCTCACTTCTTTTTCTCTCGCTTCCCTCCCGCTCCTCTCTTTCCGTACTCAGAGATACACACACACACACACATGAGGAACAAAGGCACACGAACCGACTCAAACCTTACCTTTCTTCCTATTAATAAATGTTCCGTGTCCAATTTTCTTCTTCTCTTTCCCCTCCCACCACCATCCCCACCTAATCCTGTTTACAACTTATTTCCTTACACTTTCCGCTCAACAACCAGGCCCATATGCTCAACCAGTACACTCCATATACCACCCTTTCCCACCAATACATCACTTCCTCACTTTATATCCTTCCCTCTCTCATCATCCTCTCCTCACAATGACTATATAAGGCCCGGAAAGAGAAGCACATCATTCTTTTATCAATTTCTATCATTACTCCATCAAGCCTGGATTTTCCTCCTCCCGAGCATTCAAACCACACACAATAATTCAGAATACCTGAAATCCTCGAAAATAAAAAGGGATCTACTCACAACACTATAACCCAATTATTGTTCCCCCCTCCCCCCTCCATCACCTTAGAAATCAAGATTTTACCATCCTTCTAGCTCTCCCAACGAATCTCATTTGCTCCCACACATTATAAATTTGATAAATCCTATCAATAAAATTGGTCTAAAGGGTAACTTCTCATTGGGACTTGATTGGATCTTGGATGAAATATACTCACAGTGGAAAGAGAAATTTTCTCACATAATGTAATTTAGCGCATTATCTGTAATTGTATTATATAGAAAAAGGAGATGATGTGCAAGTAAACTATAGGTCCCACCTACTGATATAGCGCAAGAATCACAGAATTCCCATAATGTCATCAACAGCTCATCATTTTCACTGCTGCAGAATGCGATTTACTCAACTTTCTCTCTCTCTCCTTCCATTTCATTGATTCATTTTTGACGAATATATTTTTTTAGTGTCAAATCCCAGACTCTCCCTAATTTTCCTTTTCACATTCATCACTGATCATTGAGTCACTAATAAATCAGAATGAATCCATCTGTGAGGAAATTAATTCCATGACAAAGTCAGACGGAAATTTGTCCTATCCGGGTATATTTTGTTAAAATTATGGATCCCCGCGAAGGTTAGCAAGGAGAGGAGGAGCGGTGGCTCCTTCTGTTTTGTACAGGCTGCATGGGTTCTCAGATGAAGCTCGGCGCCTTTTAATTTGAGAGCTTGAGAGCTGAAAGTATTTAATTGCTATGGAGGGGTAGGTTAGAAGATGTTGAGTTTTTGCTAGTACAAGTATAGATATAGTTTGGTGGGGGAAATAAAATGAGGTTGACTTACGAGTTGTACATGAGAATATCCGGTCTCCATAATTTATTGGGATGAATGCGGATATTATCGACTAAGCCGTATTCAGTCACATTCCATTTTAAACTATAATCGCTCCATTCCTGCGTCAAAGAGAACCACAAGGCTTAATTATAAGTAAAGCAAATTCGTGTGTGAGTGTGTGTGTGTGTGTGTGTGTGTGTGTGTGTGCTCGGAGAGAATAGACGAGTCAAGTAGACAATGAAGAAGATGGGCTTTCTCGAGGAAGAAACAAGAAAGTTCTCCTCGTAATTACTTTACAATTTCCCTCGTGCTCCCACACTATACACTAACTTTCCCCTCAGACTCTGTTTGTTTCATACTCCAATTATCTTCCTGCCTATCTCCACTTCTCACATAAATACATACAAACATACATCAACTTATGTTCAAGTAACACAATTAAAAGTAACAAAAAACTCTCTTCATTCATTTTCACCGAGCGGAGCCATCTCCGCCATACTAACAACAAAACTTGAGCCACAAGGAACTCACTTTCCCTTTCTCTCTCTTCCTCCTCTCACCAACCCAACGTCTATGTGTGTGTGTGAGAGAGAGAGAGAGAGAGAGAGAGAGAGAGAGAGGGAAAATGAAGAATTTATTCCAGTAATTCCACTCAAGCTGGAAAATCCAAGTATTTTAGGCCTCCGAGAGAAAGTTGCCAGTTTCATGACGAAGAGTGGCTAACTTAGTCATAAGTGGAACTTTTAATTTATTCCACACTTTCACTATTCTCGCTTTCTCCACTCACTCTTCACTTTTCTCCTCACTCGACGTGCGGTCTCTCTCCAAGCTCTCTCCCAAAATTCCATAGTTCACTCCCAGTTGTCTTCATCTCACCTCATAAAAGTATGATCGCTTCCCGGAACAAATGACTCTCCCAGGATCTTTCCCTACTTTTACTTAACTACAGCAACTTTCTCTCGGCTCACAAACTATCTTCCTTCATATGCACACGCAGAGCCCTAATTACTTGGAAAGCTCTTGAAAAATTATCTGTACTTGACAATAATTAATTAGACTTCCCTTCAATTGACGCTACAACTCCTACTCATCTCCTTCATCCTAACAATATTAATGTTAAACTAAATTCATATAAGGCTTTTAATTATAAACAGTTATCTTTGATTATGATTATTTCGAAGCACAAATTATAAAAATATCAAAAAATAAAAAATAAAAATAAATGCCTTCTGTGATAAAAATTACACAGAAGGCATGTACAAATATAATTAATAACAAAAAACATGCGTTTAATGTTCCCGAGCCATAAAACACACATGACATTGTTAAAAAAAACCTTTCAAATAGAAATGAGTGTCAAGATAGAGAGAAAATGTTACTCACCAAATTTAGCCATACATTTGTGGTCATTATTTGGTTCTTTTCATCCTGAAAGTAAAAATGAGCATGTTGAGTGGACCACATTCATATAAACATTGTCACATTTATCACAGGCTGATTGACCATTTGTTGCAGAGCCTCTCTCTCTCAACTCAAGGAGAGCAACAGGATTTTCCATTTGCATTCTACAGTTCTCTCTCTCTCTCTCTCTCTCTCTCTCTCTCTCTCTCTCTCTCTACACGTGCTTGCTGTCCCAGAAACATGAGCGTTATAATAAAGCACAGCACATACTTCAACGGCAGGAACTTTCTCCTAGGGCATTGTCTCCCTGTAGCTGACATCTATGGAGCTTGTGTATGTACAATATTACGTTACAATACAAAATGTAGATTCTTCAATCCTTCACTTTTCTCTACTACCTTCTCCTCCTCTATCTCCAGGCAATATATTCTCCCTATTGTCTCTCTCTCTCTCTGCATTCTCATCTAATATGTAGTGCATCCCGTTTCCGACACAAAACACAAAAACAAGGAGAGGGAAAAAAGAAAAGTAATGAATTTGTGAAATGGAAACGATTATTATAATGTCCTTGTATACTTTTATCATTTGAAATATTTCCTTCCTCCTGATTCTTTGACTCATATTTATTCTTGGGTATAATATAAAGGTGGAGAGAGACTAAGAGCCGGAAGAAATATTTTGAGAAAATATATTAGGTCCTACACAATAATGTGAGACAAATGAAATGCGGAATAGAAGAGAAAAACCTTTTCCTATTGAATTTCCTGAATTTGTGCAAGAGCTCTCTCTTTTCTCTGTCAAAGAGATAGGGAGAGAGAGGGAGATACGAGAGACAAATGCAGTCTGCACTTCCCTCCCATCCTCAAAGTATACTATAGTACATGTAGAGGCCCTGGAAATTCTTTGTGTGTGTGTGTGTTTTCTAAGCTAATTGAGATTTCCCTGGGAACAAGGCCATTTGTCTTGTTAAGCAAAGGCCGCTGGACTTTTGTTGGGATAAAGTCTGAAATTCACTCCCTCATCCTACTCTCTCACACTACATATACTGACACAGGAGAGAGAAGAAGGAGGGAAAGAGGAGAGGCTGAGCCCGGTGTCATTCAAACTGTTGCTATTTGCTTAACAAGGTAACTTGAGCCTTTATTTCCACACCTTCAAATCAATTACAATTTACTGGAGAGAAAGTCCCCTACTGTTCCTCTCGTAAAAGGGCTCCTTTTCTAACTAAAGACGACCAACTAAATTTCCAGAGTCTGGATTTGTCTGGAATTTTCTCTACGTTATTTTGTCCTTTAATCGGCTCACACATCCCATGTTTTCCACTATAAGCTTCTTTGTATCCAAACATTTGACTATATATATATATATATTGGCCCATGAATACTTAATCTAATCGAGTTTCTCCCTAATTCCCTCAACTTCACCTTCTCCCCGTCACTCACTCCTTCCTCCATATCCTATGGGATTCATTTTTGTCCCAGACTTGGTTTTTCCTAAATAAACGTTATATGTGAGGAGCAGCTGGTGGGATAGGAGGAGAGAGTAAAAAGAGAATAAAGGACGAGAAGCAAGTACTACATATCGAGAGGGATAAAAGGAAGATCTAAAAGGAAGACTGTGTACATTTGAGACTTCCCTGGGCTCTGTAAATAAACTACGTTACTATACACGTAAATGAATTAAGATTTGACAAAATAAGTTGACTTACTACATCAATTATTTGCATGAGCGTTAGGCCGAAACTAACTTGAAGAGTTTCATTTTCAACAGGAACAGGTCTCTCTAGAGGATTGTATTGTTTATTATCTAGCAGATGATTCAGCAGTCTTCTTTCATGTTGTCCTCCTTCCACACCTACAAAAACATACAATAATGTTACACATCTCATTAAATAACCAATACATGCCCGTGTCTCCCCTTTCTTCACAACATTTTATTCATATCCTTCCTTTTGTCTTTGATACTCCAATTTATACAGACAGAGCGAGTCAACATTCATTCCTTCACTTTAAATTCCCATTCCCAACTGCATACAGTAGATTCCCTCTATAGTGGTTTCCCCTAAGATGGAATTTCCTCTATAGTGGCAGACTAAAATCCTCCCCAGAGACTCTCCCCGCGTGCTCAAGTTATACGCTATCGTGGGAGGGTTTTTTGACAAATCTCCGAATAGCGGCAGAATTTAGGAGAATTTTGGGTTTTTAAGGTCATTTCCCCTCGTTTTGAGCACAATAGTACATATTTGAGTCAAAGAACAAGGAAAAGATATTACGTTGCAGGAATTCAAAATTAAGTTTTGACATAAAATCAATGGAATATCTTCTAATTTTGAGATTATGCCTTCAGAATTAGCATGGCGTTAAATCTTAATAGGGAAAATGCATGGAACGCTACAGTGGGATCTCTCTATAGTGGCAGAATTTCTGGGATCCCTTGGATCCCACTATGTACATATAGGAAATATACTGTATAATCAAAGGTCTTTAGGGATACGTCAATTTTGATTGGACTACCGCAACTATGCAGATATAGTACGGCGGTGTGTTCAGAAAACGCTCGGATTTCAAAGGAATATTCATTGAAAATGAGGCCAATAGGTGACAAAACTGATGAAAAAGGATTACTTATGGATTTGAACTAATACAATCCAATGGGATAAATTAAGTTGTTGGAATTTATTTGGTGTGGTGGGATAGGTAGGAGAATGCTATATCTTCCCGCCCTATATTTTTACATTTCCTTTGAAAAGGACCGCCTTGTTGGAAAAACCTTTTTAGACGTGGCTCTGGCCCCAAGAACCACATAAGTATTGTATACGAAAGCGAAATAGACATTATTTCTTGTAATATGAAAACTGTTTGGTCTTTATCTCATAACTTTTAGGGGAGTGAGGGGGAGTATATATAGTTTGGCTGCCAAGAGATTTGACCTTGTACAAAAGCCTTTTTCATTAAGCTAAAAAAGGACTTTATTCCATGACAATATCCAAGGAAAAGTTCCTTCCCTTTAAACTCTCCTCCCATATTTTATGGGAAATATAGAGGGATTTACCCCATCCGAACTCCTTGTTCTTAAATCATCTGTTATTCAATTTATCATTAGAGTAGAATGATGGAGATTGAATTTTTCAAATGCAGAGAGCATATATATGTATAGCCTTGAGAGAGAGTCATTGGAGTTAAATGGAGAAAGCACATATGAAGAGGAGGTCAGTGTGCTGGAATAGTATGCAATCTCAATGCAATTTCCAGGAATTTCATGGTTCGTAAGATTTTCATGAAATTCGGCAGTATAGTTGTGGAACTCTTGGGAGAATCTTTGATTCCTTGTGGATTAGAAAAGATATGGGCAAAAGAGTGGTGTGTGCAGAGACCGAGTCAAAATTGACATGAACTCCCATTTATTTAAGCGCCAGGGGTTAACGAGCCGTTTTATGCAAAAGGTTTTGTAATCAACTGGTTTTTCTGGTGAGAATTCAATGTTACGTCTGGGTCTGGATGAATTGCCAGAGAAGATTAAAGGAGGCTGTAGGGATGTTTTTCCAAAAGGCTTTACCATTTCGGATTACTCTACTATACATTTTGAGAGCATATGGAGGATTACTGGACTCTAAAGCTGGAGGTTGAAGCCTATCATACGCTACTTGTGTAATGGACACTTTTTCGAGGTGCTCCTCTCCCCTCTCCTTCTCCTTCTTCTTCTCCTCATGAGGAAGAAAGTCAAGAAAAAGCTCTCAAAAAATGAGACAAGTTTCAATGTTGATATGCTCCTCACAAGAACATATCCTATCTTCCACCTCCCAGTCTCAACTTCCAAAGCGTCTTCCACAAAGAACGGAAGGTCTGATATGGAAACGTTGGAAAGAAGTAAAGGAGTCGGTGGAAGAGAGAGAGAGAGAGAGAGAAAGAGAGAAGTAGCGCAAGTGGAGCCCATCCAACGATCCACCATCCATTCCACTCCAGCCCAACAACACCACATCCACTGCAACAGCATGATGCTTTAAAGAGCAGCTTCAAATCTCCATGGTTGCAGGAACCGGAGCAAGATACGCTTTCCCTCTCTCTCTCTCTCTCTCTCTCTCTCTCTCTTCCTTTTACTTGCACTCACACACACACACACACACAAACCCATAGAACTGCTCCTAACACGGAGGAAAGTAAAAGTGATCTCCCGCTCGCTTCTTCTTCAACAGCAGAGCCTACGTCTCTTGCAACTAGCAAATCAATACGCACTGCTTATGTTGGAATAGCGTATGAGTCTCTCTCTATGCAGTCGATCTCTCCCGACCGTCCATTAAATCGATTCAACTCTCCACCGTCTCGCCCGTCTCACCAATATCATTTGTTAACTTCCTCTCTCTCTCTCAGCTCAGAGTGTGGGCTCCTTCTTCCCACGTGCTCCAGAAACACAGAAATTTTAATGAAATGAGCAACCTTAAAGTCTCTCTTAATATTTCATTCCTCCTCCAATTTATGGCTCTCTTTTTACTAGCGCAGGAGAAGAGAGGTGGGAAGTGAATGTGAGGCTGAGAATTATTAAAACACTGAGAGAGACAATTCTTCAAAAGGAGCCTCATCAAATTGGAGACACTCAGTTACGCACGAGCAGGAGAGCATATAGTAGAGAGAGAGAGAGGAAAGCCCAGGAGAGAAATTAGCGAGGATATAAGTGGATAATTAATCGAGAATTTCCAGGCAGGGATGAGAGAGAGAGAGAGAGGAAGGGCGAGACAAGAGAGAGAGAGAGACTGCACAAACTAAGAAAGGACACTGCGCTCGTAATTCATAGGAAAAGTAAATCCACTACATCCTCAGATTAAAGTCCTTCCAAGACACATATCAGCTTATGAACTTGCGTCTAACGACAAAACTCTAATCTCCTTTCCACATAATTCCTCCAGAATAATCAAGAAAATGAGCACCTTGAGCGCCGTCAGATGCACACCATCATCCGAACACCATAACCTCGGGAAGAAGGTGAGCAGAGAGAGACGCTATGCTGGGAGAAGAAAATCCCTCTTGCCTATAGGAAATGTTCACATTCCAATTCCAAGGCATATTTTTCTATTACACGCCACTTTATGAGCCTTTTTACACCCCTATTAATGTCTCAACGAGCATGTTCATAAAAGAGGCATAAAAATGTCCTGCACCACCAATTCCAGTCCACATCTCCCAACTCTAACACTTCCACAATTCCTTGTCCACGCACATGTCTTTTAACCTTGGCGTGAAAGGTTTTGTCCACTTCCGCAGTTATATACGACTCAAGTAGCATTCTCAGGCCATTCAAGGAATCCTTATAGATCCAAATATACGCCTAATACTACTACAAGTACAGAGAGAGAGAGAGAGAGAGAGGAGCGAAAAAGGAGAAGAAATCTCCGATTCCACTATTCTCCTCATATTAACCCTTTCAAGTGATTTCCTTTAGTTGTGGAAACCATAAAACCATTCCTACTCAACTTATTACAAGCTATCACAAATACATATTCCACTAACTTCCATCCCAACCTCCTCTCTTCCATAAACTACTATATTTTACTCCCTTCCTTTTTACTCCTCACACACAAAGCCTCAACCATTTCAACCTTGTTTTTCACAACTTATCACAAAATTCCATATGTGGACATTAATTGTATTGACATTTTCTCAAGAATGGAAATGCTCCTAAGACATTGCCACACAATTATAGTTTAGTAGTAAATTCAAAAGTACGTCAAATTAAATGTTATTTTAGTTTGAAAGTACAATAAGATTTTTAGAAGAAATTCTCAGCAAGTTTCGAGAAAATACTAAGGCTCTAGCACTTATTATTGAGTCGTAGAATTCGGGAAGTGAACAGCTGGAGGATACATTTCCAATAAATTCAACTAATCAGTGTTGGCAAAAACCCACCCATTTTAGATAAAACCCAAAAACCCTGGGTTTTTGGGTTTTTGGGTATTTGGGCA
>JAQFXU010000704.1:0-43492 GCA_034693705.1 Spatulosminthurus flaviceps | reverse complement strand
GTACATAGAGGGAAGCGAGGATGGCTTAGGAGTGGTAATGGCAGTGAGACAAAGGCCAGGGACGCCATTTTGACGATCAAACCTATTCCATGTTTCTTCCTCTTACGTATGAACGTTTGTGTAGGCTATGAATTCACAACCCACGTAACTTAGCATAGCTTGGCTCTCTATTGATTTCCATACGAAAAGAAAAGCAAGAACATTGGAAGGACATATAGTGTGGATAGTTGAACATACGTGTTATACTAAATAGTAGGCATAAAAATGTAGGTACATACAGAAGAAATTGCTCAGCATTTATTTATAGGTATGTATATACATATGTTTAATTGAGAACCGAACTTTTTTTGTAAATGGGGAAACGTCTTATCTATAGCCCAGAGGAACATCTCCGACTATACTAATTAATTGGCCAGTTCGGAGACAATTATTGTTTATTGTGAGTATTGTAGTAGGTAAAAAACGTAAGACTCGTGAATTATTTAATTTCAGATCCGTCGCACATTGTCGTCGTCGTCCTTTGACTGTACATTTATAATTGACTTGAGTTGCGTCACCCTAAGGGGCAAATAAAGGTAAAATTTGTCTTGTTCTCCTTCCTGTTTGACTTGTATAATGTCTCCTAGAGGCTAAAAAAAGAAAATTTTTTTAACTCATTTTTTTTCTTCCATGCAGCAAAATGATTAATGACATGCTGGATGAGTTGGATGTGGTGAAGGCAGCTGGGATCGCTGATAGGGTCTTGCCTCATAGCAAGGTGGCATTGGCTGGAGGTGTATTTTTCTTCATCCTCTTTATCCTCCTCATCGCCACTTTGGTCTTGGTTATCATCCGGGTTGGAAGAGGTCAGCGAGTTGCTTGCAGTTGCGGTGGTGTTGCCACACCTCAGAAATTTGCATAACATTGAGGCACTCAAATTTTATTTTATGCTTGTCATTTACATATGTACTATAAAGACTATATATAAATGTAGTAATGTAAATGTAATTTTCAACTGTATTTATACGTGGGAAAGAGTATCGATTTGGAATTTTAATTAGTTCTCTTCATATTCGGTCATTATAGTAACTTTTCATTTCCTGGAACTTGGGTTTATTCAGGCTATTAATTATGAAATATACTTGCGAGACAATCTGTAGAAAATTAAATATTGATTGTAAATTTAGTGACAGAATAACTATAATATGCTGGAACTGGAATATTGTCTTTGATGTTCCACTGTGTGTACACAAAATATAGGTGGAAATCGTAGTGAGTGTTCCTTGTACATGCTATTTTCTTAATAGTAATATAATAGTAATAGTAATTAGGGATAAAGTCTCTGCTCATGTAAGTACCTCAAATCTGTAAAAAACCAAGTCTGGAAAAAATACTCAATGTGGCAGTTCTCTCCTTATTGGTACCTGAATCTGGCTGGAAGGAATTAAATTCTCACTCTGTATATAACGCTCGTAAGTCAGCGTTGTAAAAATCCATCGTGTGTTAGAGCATATGATACTCATTTTAGAAGTTGGCTTTTAATTGTCATGTAAATAGTTTATAGCTCAGGTCATTGTAAACTACTCATACAGTTGTACCTAATAATTATTATTATTGCTCTGTACTGTAATTACGTGCTCGAATTAATTTCAGAATAAAATTGATAGTTACATATTTACGTTAGAACAAATTAGAAGTTATTTCTGTGGGATTATTACTTTCCATATACTTACATTTCCGTATACACATGGATACTTTAAAATTCATACAAATGTTTTATTTAATGATTGGGGGTCATTATGTACGCAGTAATTAGTGGATCAAATGATGGCCTGAATATTACACAATACAATATAGATATTTATCGAGCTGGAGTTGAAAACAGAGAGCTCGAACGGGTGCAAATAAGGATGGAAATAATACCCGTATCTTTACGTTATTGAAAAATTGGGGCACTGCAATGAATTGGAAATGTGGAATCAGAAGAAATATTTGTGAGTTCAGAATTTTGAAAGTTTTTTGTTTTAATCATTCAAAAAATAAATACAATACCATGAACAAGGCAGTAAAAAAATAGGATAATTTGTGGCTTTTCATTATATGACAGTTTAGTGGAAGTGATCAAGTATTAACTCCACCAATCAAAATTACCCAATAGATGCGTAGATGACAGGAGGACTGACAGGACGTAGTCCGTAAGTGCTGTACCTGTTGTAGTAGGGGTAGGAACTATAGCCCGGGTAACGGTTGTATTGGTATCGTGAGGGGTAACCATAAGAGGGATAATTGTTATTGTAATTATTGTAATTATTATTGTAACCATAATTACTGTCCCATCGGTTGCTCCAGCGATTGTTGCTGTAGTAGCTGTTCTGGCCCCCTCCAAAGTGTGGATGACGAGGCTTTCGCTCTGACAATGATTTTACAGGAGCCCGGAAAGGAGTGGTGTAGCGTAAGTTAACGGAGGATAAGCCTCGAATCTGTCTATCATTTTCACTGTTTTTCCCCTCCGAATTTGTCTCTTGATTTTGCTCTTCCAAAAATGAAGCTAAACTTTGGATGTCATTTAGTTGGACGATTTCTAATGTTTCTTTTTTCCCATCAGGTGTTTCCACTTCTTCAATTTGCTCAATAATTGGAACAGCTTCGATCTCTTCTGCAGGTGGTGATTCTGAGGGTTGGACAAGTTTTTCTGTGGATTCATCTTGGGAATTTGTGCTCTCCTGAAGAATTTCAGCGTTACATGAAGAGGCAATTATTGCAACTAGAAAATACACCTGGAATTTTAAAAAAACAGGATTAACTTTTATACTTTAAAAATTGTATGAAATTATTTCGGAAACGGGAAAAAAACTGTAGGAAATATTTTTGGAAAATCAAAGTAACGTACCAAAATTCTCGTAGAGGCCATGACTACTACGATAAGACTTAAAAAATATGTTTGTGGTTTGTTGAAAAAGTTATCTTGATTGAATTTCTGCAGGAGACCTTTTCTTTGCACTTCCAAGGCCAACACTTTTTAGAGGACGAAGGAGCTCTTGAGCCTTTTATTTAGTTGCCAAAGTATGCCATTGTAGTTATGCATTGCAGAGTGTTGAATGTAAGAATGCATGTAGGAAAACGAAAAATTTTATTCATCGAATTCACCTTCATTCCCTATTCCGTTATCTTCGACTTTCGTTGCTGCATCAGAGAAACCCTAAATTCAACGTAGTAAAAATTTGCAAGTTAAAAGCTTCTCAAGAAGGGAGTCATTAAGTGTGGCCCTAGTTTCACAAACTATATGTGTGCACCAATATAAGATATTAATTATTACACACGTGTTGATTTACTTTTGTCTGCACTTGCACAGATTCGGCGAGGCGTATAGGCCAAGTGTGATTATATTAAGAGTTAAATGCAAAATTGCTAATTGTAAATTAACTGGCGAATTAGTTTGAAATGAATGGTGAGCTAGTTTGAGAGAGAGAGCAAACTCTGCTGAGAAGCTGCTAGTAAGCTCCGGTGAAGTATATGGAACGGTGCGGCAGACTGTAAACAATGCTATTAATTTGTAAAGTTTTCCATAAAAACAAATCGCATGTTATTGTTTGTGTGCTGTGTGCCGAGATTTTTTCTGGCAGATCTGAAGGACTTCGTTATTTCGGATGAAGATTGTAAACAAAGTATTATTATTGAGCTAATATTGAAAAGAGGATTAGAGAGCTATGCAGCGATATACTATTGTTTATTGTTAATGGCGCACAGGTTTATTATTATTTGGAAAGATTAGAAAACGTGACCAGCAATATTAATATTTGAAATGTATGTATATACATTTAATTAGGGAGACTTTGGTAATTATTATAAAAAACTACTTTAAAATTAATTATCAAATGTTTTGTCAAATTACTAACTAAAAATTGAGGCCAAATTGTCAAACTGGCAATATTAATGGAATGAGAAATCATTGTTTTTATTTTCGGTTGGAGCGAAAGGGGCAGCTTTAGCTATCCCTTTGTCTTCGAATGTAAAAAAACACCAATGTATATGAACAGGGCCAAAATTAATGGGAGGTTAATGATGTGATTCGGTAATGAATGTGGAATGAAATAGTTGCAACATCATATACTAAAGGGAGAATTTTCAAAACCACCATTTATTGTGTATTATCATTTACGTGTAACAATGATGAAATTCGTCCTATTTTCCTTTTGGCGAAGAATTTTATACTACAATTGAGTCCATCCGTCGAATTAGATGTACAAATGCGAAGCAGTGCGGTAGTGGACAGCACTTATGTTTGTCTATGGATCTTCAACGATATTCAAAATCGACCAATGTTTGTAAAAGTTTATTTTTTGTCCGAAAGATGGAACTCTGTGGTTGCAAACTTTCATTCAAGTAAGCTCGGTGTTAGAGTTCCCCCCGTTAACACGGTAAAATGCAAGTTCTCATGAAGGCTGATTTCATACTTGTACTGTCAAAACAGTGACTTCGTGGCTACATTAAAACCTTCAACCGCCTTCAAATGTGGTGCCTGAGAATTTTCGTTAGAAATATCGAAAACCCTATTAAGGATTTCTTAAGGTCCACTCCATCGAATTTAAAGAGGTATACATAAAATATTTTCAAATTATTACCTTAAGATAACAATTGCATATCTCCACATCTCCAGCATGAATGCGTTTGGATTGCAAATCATTACTTGCTTACGGTGCAAATTATTTCGACTAAACTACTATTTATGAGGATTCAAACGATTATTAATTCTGGTTTCTTCAGGAAAGTTCAATTCTAGGGATTTACAACGTACAATGTTTACGCGCCTAAGACGATTATGAAAATACGCCAATTAACACATTATAAACGCAAAACGAAACATAATTCGATCACTTAAACAGGCAAAAAATCCAGCAATACACACGATGAATACACTAATGCAATATAAATTCTTGTAACGTAAATTCAATATTCTTGCTTCTGATCAGTGACAAGCATTGTTTAACAACACTTCTAGAACTATACACTCAATTCAATATTAGCATATTATTCGTCATTATTATTATTTTAATTACTTAACCAATGGAGAGGAACTTTCAAAATCATCTCCAGAACAGTGAGGTGTGGTGGGGTTGATCCAGCCATTCCCTTAAGTTCGAAGTTTACTTCACAACTCTAACTTCTTGTCCCGTTTGACCAATTAAACAGCCAAAATGTCCATCAATTACCACTTTTAAAAATTAAGGTCCCTATTAACAAAATAAGGAACACACCCGCCGTTAGCATTCAAATATTTTCATCCCATGTTTTGGTTGTTTATCTGGTTAAATTCTCCGCCAACTATTGCATTAAAATGTGGTGGGAGGGACGGACTCCCGTTATTCCAAAATTGCTTTAAACTTTAAAGTCATTGAAATTTTATAATAGCTATTCCACGGTAACTCCTCATCTAATCGCCATCTGTTTAAGATGCACGAGACTTCTTAAATAACCAATTCTAAAGTTTACAAGTGCTTCAAATTACAAAAAAATTCATTCGCTTCTTAGATCGTATAGTTTCCATATTACAGGCAGCATGTAGCATATTCTCGCAAATAAAAGTGAAAACCGGCAGTTTTAATAACTTGACTTGATTTTCAACGGAGTGATTCTATGTAACGTTTCAAGCCATTTTGTTCAATTCAATTCATTTCTTTACAGTATAATCAAAGTCATTCATTGTTCAAGGAGGCTCTGACCTTCTAGCTGATGATCCGTCTTATAATTTACCTCTAAATTCTCGGTCTTTCTGACTCGAAAAAACGAGAGCGTAAGCGTCTACGAGGAAAAGGTGAAAAAAAAAGAGGAATTCAAAAAAGAAACAAAACAAAAAGGGTCTTACCATATATTTTTTATAGTAATGGTTTCAAGTTACATAGTTTTCAAGTTAGTTAGTAGTCATAACTGTTAGTGAACACCATGTCTTTACAATTCTATTCGTTCCTTTGACCTGTAACTATTTGTTTTGATTATATTTTTTATTGTTATGCTGTGTGTATAGCTGAAGACATTAACAATTAAATTACCCATCCTGATGAAGCTCCAATGGTTTACTGTTGCCCGCACCGTGATTAAAGAATATAAGTTCCTCTTATTATATTATATAACGGAAACCTGGGAAAAACAGACCAAACGGGATAAAAGGCCGAGGGAAAATCAGGCCACGGGCAAAAGAGGCCGCGGGCCAATTAGGCTTGTTTTCTCTAGAAGATCTCTGTAGAAATACTTTCAACAAATATATTCGACCTCTGCCTAAACGTTAATTACAATGATAAAAAGAGAGACTTACGTTGTCTACGTACATGTTGGAGTTAACTTTTAATGTGTCAGTAGCTTTACAAGATCCTAAAAAACTAATGAATAAAGAATTACGTAACTTTTTAGCCCTTACCTGATTCCATCATAAACTCTCTTGTTGTTTCAACAAATTCATTCAAACTCACTCTCAAAGTTACTACACATATAAAATAGAGACTTTTAGAAAGAGATTTAGAGAAACGTTTTCTATATACAAGTAGAAGTCAATCGTTAATGACGAGTGATTTGAGACTCCTCTTAGGAAATGGAATGGTTATGAAGTCTTCTCGAATCCTATGAATAAAAATATATACAATAAACTCCTTCCCAGACCTCTTGACTATGTTTCAGCGGATATGCGGAGCCCTACTTAATTCCCCAAGATATGTATCTCTTGTGAGCTTTACTTCATGGCCTGGGATGTAGCCGTATTATGCGGTGCTTCCCTAGCATGGAGAAACGAGATCCCCATCTAGGTCTCAGCAAAACAAATACGAAGAAAATATTGCACTAAAGGAGTTGTGCCAATTGCAAAACTAATTCAACCAGAAATATTTATAGATTCACTCAGAGTAGGAAAAAATATTGGAATGTCTGATGATTATTTTTGAAATCCGCTGTTGTGTATCGTGGGATTCTCAGGTAGGGCACACTGAATCTTTGAAAATCTATGAAAAGTAAACTACGTATGATGGGTGAGCCACAACTGGGTTACTGCACTAGTTAAAACAAATTTCATACAGCGGGATTTGGTAATTGTACCAGCCCGTTTGAAGTTAAATATATTTACTATTCTGAAGCAAATGGTTTCCGTGGGTTTTTAGAATAGAGCTGGCGCCTAATTAATAAAATTTGGCTAAGAAAGTACTGATCGTGTTCTTTTTACGACGCATTTTGCTCATCGTAAAGCAATATTTGTGCCAGTTAAACAAAAAGCTTTAAATTACATAATCTTTGCTTCGCTTTTAAAGAGATGGTATAGATGTCCAAATATCAGGCAGAAGATAGCATATATGCTCGCCAATAAACGTGGAGAGCTTTTGGAAACAATTTTTTACTCGAAAATGATCGAAAGAATTTCAAACTTGTAAAAAATACTCTTTCAAAATTTTTAAACATCATTGCGATCAGTTCGGTAGTTTAAACATTACATGATATTAACATTAAGGGGCCAAATGTAGTAAAATGTTCAATTTTGCGTATAACTAAACGAGACCTTTGGTATTTTTACTCAAAAACGAAGGCGAAGGCCCACATAGACATGTGGTAGGTTCTGTTGAAAAGCACTCGGCAATAGCTTTCGAACATTACCTATATAACTCATCGGGGTAGTACACTTAGGGGTCACCATTGATAGTTTCCGAACCTCAGTTTTCAGATTTCTTCTCTGATCAACCATGTCATTCCCAGATCCATCTCAGTAACTCGCGTACAAATGCCATTTATGTCTCAAGACCATGGTCGGTCTACCAGGGACAAGCAATATAAGCTCTGTAAAAGGTGACTTTGCGGACTGAAGAGACCCTAGTTATGAAAGCTATAATATTTTTTAAAAGGGGAATTCATCAAGCTCTTAGATACACATATTAATGAAATCTACTTGTTTCATGCCCATTTCTCTTAATATGTTTTAGGTCAGAAAAACTAGTTGATTTAATTTTTACACCAACTAAATAGTGGACGCCCAAAGCGTTACGAAGCTTTATGCATCATCACAGCTCGTCATTATAGAAAAAAATAGGGGAGAAGTGAATAACATTTATAACTACAGTTACGTTCATTAAGTCGGACATCAAACTCAGCAGTTTTTCCGGTGGTGACAGGGCACGGAGAATATTAGCAAAGTACGAAATAGACAGACATGATTTTCTGCCACATTTACTGGAGAGGACCGTGGATGAAACTAATTCATCGATTCTGGTATGTATCCCTGACAGAACAGTTTACTACATAAGCAATATTTTGTGGGAAAATGGGATGGACCTAACAATAATTTCTGCTGACCCATGGGCTTTCTTTACGGTTGTTATAAAACCCTTGATGTTGAAACATCAAGGGGAAATCTGGCTGTGTAATTTTCACAGATATCAAAATACCAAAATGATCTTTCAATATTAAAACATTTTCCTCCGTCTCCTCTTGTGTTTGTTCAAGGAATGAACGCAACTGTGATATGACTGAGTATTTCTATTTTATGCATTTCTGCTTTAATCAGAAAAATTAATATTTCTCATTTCTTTATTTACAGAAGAGGACTATCTAAAAATCAAGGTGGCCAGGATACGAGATATAAAATTCCTTTATAAATTACTTATGCGCTGTTCGATAACATAAAAATAAGGATGACATTTGTGGATTGTCCCTTTAATACGTTTGCCTGTATTTTCATATTTTTTTATTCCCTTTTTTGTATATTTTCCCAACAAATATTTCTCAAATTTTGTTTAACAAAAAGTAGGAAAAAACTCGACGTTTGCTCCTTCCTTTCAGAGCTACAGCTTGTCTCGTTCCCCATAACTCTGGTTACTTGGAGGAAGAGCAATAACAATATTTCCTGCAAAACAATCAAAGCAACGGGATATAGAAGATTGCTGTATGGTTTTATTACCCCTGAGACAGGAAAGCATCCTTTTGTCATCCAAGACTCTTTCACAAGAGACAACTCTTCCTCTTTGTATTTACAAGGTGTCAGGAAAAATCATCTAAATTAAACTTTTATGTCGACAATAATTCATCTTATTCCAAGGGAAATATATATGTTGAGTATGAATAAAGAAAACATTTTCAATCGAGAAGATAGGAAGAAGACGAAAAAAAAAACAAGGCTTCATAAAGAGAATGAATCATACTTTTTATTACTTGAGACGAGTCATATTTGCATTTTTATCATAACCCAAACTCCGCGTGTTTCTATTAAAATTATTTCATTTATTTCCTTGGCAGCTTTTGATTTCCAAAAACAATGCACTTGCCCTGGCTAATGGTTTTTTTGTGCGAAACAACTCTTGAAGCTTTTTCCTAACCCTAAAAGCATTTTGACACTTGAGTGGCTTCTCTCCCAAATTAAATTACACACATAAATGAGCCAAAATTCTAGACGGGAGTCAACGATAATGGAGCGTTTTCTATAAGAACTTGCGTCTATTTACAACTTAAGTGACCTAAGGTATAAAGGGTTATAAAAAGAAAATTAAACTATAACAGCCCCTATTCCCTATAAAGTAAAAATAATAAAACTCGTAAGCTCCAGTTTAAGGAATTTTAATTTTATCAAATGGAGATTTGATGAGTCCATGATTTCTCCAAAAGATACTAATTTCTTCAAGGATTGGCTCAAAAAGTTCATTAGACCAAATCCAGATGAAAACTCAAAGGTTGATGTTTGGTTCAGTGACAAAATCATCTAATATTGAGACTCCTGAGAGAGCCCTCTCATCATTGCAATGTAATCCGATGGCTGAGAATCCACGAGAGGAAATGATGTCAAGCTTTTTAGAATTATTCCTTGGGATTTTGATTTGGAAAATTAGACTAAACCAGTGAGATTTCCCATTCGGGCTGATGTCATTCAGGCAATTAACTTGGGCCCGTTTAACGAAGCATGCACATGCAAACGGGATTTTCCACGTCATTTATTCCATGATATCTAAATTTATTTCAATCCCAGCCAATCTTACACTTTCTTTCACTTTATTTCCCTACACTCGTACATGGCATTGAGAGAGAGAGAGCAGAGAGCTGAGAATCCATTTTATTCGGATGAAACCTCATTGAAATGAAATTGAAAAAAAACCACTAGCCATAGGGTCCGTGGATTTCAAGGGAAATAACGTGGCAGCACAGTTGCATGTCTTCACATGATGTTACAGTGTAAATTATTCATGTTATTACCCATATAGACACAGCTGTGCTGTCTGATTATGAATATCACGTCATTTATTAGTAATAATAGCGTTAGGGTTTAGAATCGATTTACTATCAACTCCTCCAAAGTGAATTTTCCCCGAGAAATCCAACCAAGTAAAATGATATGGTAATCAAGTGTGAATTGAAGCGTTTTCTCTCCAATAAAATACATTGTACTGGAAAAATGACGGCTCATCAACTCCTTGAATCATTAAAATACATACATTTGGGTCAACCCAGCTACTCAACCTAGAAATCATAGGGGCTCGAAAGGGAACTTATTTAATGATTTCATTGCATGAGAATCATCTTTCCAGCCTAGACCTCAAATTGAATTAATTTATTATTCTCAGCTAAAATCTACCATGTAGAAATTCCATTTTAGCAGGAATTAAGCGAATGGTGCTTTTTATAAATCCCGTGACCACACAGACATTAACGGCCTGTCTTTGGTCACACCAATCTCATACATGCATATATTATATTTTAACGTATTAAATTGTCATTGGTCAAGGCAGGTCATCCACATGAATTGTCCTCGAAAAGAAAATCTCCTACTAATTTGAAAAAACTGCATTCAGGATTTTACAAGGTTAAATTACAAAGGTTCCCATACGAAAATTCCACGAGTCCATTCCATTTAGAAGGGATTACAGAGCGTGGCAGGTAGCTTATAGTTATGAATTATCATGCATAAATGTATTGCTGCAAAAAGTATACAGCTATTCCTGAATGCATGCATAGACCCATATGATAAATCCTAATATTTCGCTTCAATTCCTCCAACCTATCATTTCCTAATGGAGAGGTTGAGAAATAAGGTAAGTGAAGCAGAGAATGAAGTCAAGGCAGACACATAAAGCTCTAATGGAACTTGCCAATCACTAATTAATACACAAGGAGGAGCTATTTAGTGGGATTTTGCATGTATTAAATCTAAACTCCAAATTCATTTACGTCTTCCCAATCAGCCCATATAGAGTAACATTATGGATGAGTAACTAAAAAGCAAGTAAGTTCTGGACTCAGACATTACTCATCATAGGAGTATAGAAATCTACAATAATTCTACGTTTAAATGCACATGGAAAAAATCCATTGCTACTTTAATCCCTTTAAATCTCAAACCATGTCCTTGTGTAAGACCAAAGCCAAAACCATATAGCCATTTTCGCATGGGGTTTCTTCATAACAAAGAGGAAGGATACCTCGGAGGATGACTTCATTTCATCCATACGTACATGTATTCATGTATAATTATACATCAAACCACCACTACCTTCAAGGCTATATGCCAATGTATAGAGGAAGATTTCCTGGGAATGTTATTTGCACGGGAATTGTATTATTGCTTATATAAATACAAAGGCATAGACAAACTCCCTAGTTATAGCTTCATTCCCTAAATAAACTGCGGTCACACACATCTTCTTCCCCCCTTTATAATCTCCATTCTCTTGGGTCTTGGAAGAAAAGAGAGTAAGAACGTTACTTCTATTCTTTCTCATGCTGACGTGCATTTGTCTTCCACCACAAATCATCAAGTCATGTACAATAAAAGCCCAGCTAATTTGATCCGCGTCCGTTTCTCTTTACCTCTCTAGTGGGAGAGATTGGAATCCTTAATTTAAGGAAATGTCAGAGCTCTAGTGAAGTCTTAACCCTATTTGTAGAGCCAACAAAAGTCATCTACTCAAAGAATCTTAATCATACAGAGAAATGCTACATTTAGCGCCAAATAAAATAAATGTTTTACAATCATCATAATTACGTCAGTGGTCGTACAGTGCTTTTGTATAGGAAAGCATATAGCTTAATTCAATAACAACAACAGCCCAAACATAAACTACATAGAATTTCGTTACATTTCCATTTCCTCCCAATAAATGTCTTGTTACGGTTTGTCATCATTGACTTAAGATGTAAGAACATGTCAAATCAAACTAATGATTTCCGACAGCTGCCCAACTTTTTCCCTCTACTCTTCCTACTATTTCCTATCCCTAATGAATCTATATGTACACCCACACAGATTCTCTCACGTCAGTATTTTCTCCCTAATAACTTATTATTTCTACATGAAAAACAACTTGCACATACAAAAATCCTAAAGCTTTTTTCTTACTACAATATTTTTGGAACAATTTAGCAAAACCCGGATTTTATCAGTTCAAAATCACGCCTTTCCTAGAAGAGTTTACACAACTTATCTTATTTATTTTCTATTTATTTTAACCTTTTTTTCTGCCTAGTTTTTCTTGACGCGCTGAAGTGAGCTGAGAGTGGGTGAAAGATGGAAAAAATAAATTATTCTTGAATTATTGATAAACGTTTATAAACTTTCAGCTGCAGTGTTACTTCGAGCCAGAGGAAAGTACTAGAACTCATGGAACATATTGAAAAGTACTATAAATCCTGAGTCAATCTGCGCTGTTGGAAGGAGGATTCCATTTCCCGAACAAAATAACATTTTACTAAATTCACTATGTAAATAGGCAAATACACACATTTCACCCCAAGTCTGAATAAGGTATTGGGAAAGAGCTAAACAAGCACAAATAGAAGGGATATCAGCTTTGTAGTGAAAATCCTTGATTGAATATTATATGACAAAAAGGGGCGAAAAAGCACGGGAGAGAAATAAAGATACAATAGGTTCAAACTTTTAAAAGGAGTGTCCAGTTGCAGAAAAGGGCCAAGAGCAAAAGCTCTCAAATGTATGAAAAATATGCTAGGGAAAAAAGGGCACATTTCAAAGGTAAATTATGGGAGGAAAAGATTTTTTTTGAGAGAGTACAAAACCATAGGTTTCTCTCTGTACAAATGTATACAGATGGATTTTATGCTTACATATCCTATGGTTGTATATTTAAGACCACTCGTGCGGTTAGAGGCGCTTCAAAAGAGTTGAGCTCACTTGCGCGCCTGGCAAGAGAACAGAGAGGAGTAGAGTGGAAGTGTATAGCTCAGACAAATGAAAATTCAAGTTCATAGAGAAACTGCATGTCCTATCGGATAGAAGAGAAGTTGAAGAGAGAATTGAAAGGGAAAGGAAGTGAAGGAAATAGTCTAGTTTTGGCCAGTCCTCCTCTCTCACCAAGGAGACTCCGTCATTTCCAACGTTCTTCAAAAAATAGCTCAAACCCTCCTTGAAAAATTCAATTATCATTTGAGCAGAGTATAATATACGGTGGAAGCGTATAGAAATCCTCCTTTTAAAAAATTTCATCTTGTTACAGAAAAAAATTTCTAAAGAAATAAAATCATCTAATCGATTCAGAAGAGAGAGAGAGAGAGAGAGAGAGAGAGAGAGAAAGTACAAACATTATTACGTATCATCTAAAGTCTTTATTTTTTTTCAAACCTTTTGTATTTCTAAAGGAGCAATTCCCTTTGGGGGTCATTTTCGCTAAATAATAAACTAACTTACAAGATTGTGTGCCCATCTATCCTCTCTTCGTTCCTTTCCCCAACGGCTTGTTCCAGTTTCTTCTCAAAAGGAATTTTCCCTTCCTTGAAAGAATAATAATAATAAAAGTAAACCATAGAAAAGGATAGGAAGATTTTTTGGAAATTACCAACAGCATGGGATCTTTACATAGACGCAGCCTTCCCACCGTGTACCTTGCCATCGCTCTTACCTACTGGATGTACTCTTACACAACGTAAGTGACCTTTTTTGTGATATTAGCTGAATTTAATTAAAGGAAGTTCTTTTAAAGAAGAAAAAAATTGGAAAACTTTGGAAATTCCTCCATTGTTTCTTCCAGGTTTTTACGTCATATATTAAATTAAGAATTTGAGCTGAGGGGGAGTGCTCAAGGATATGAAAAATCCACAGATTTTTGATCAAATATGTTAACAAAATATTAACTTGGATTTTAAAAACAATTTCTCAATTTTTTCCTGACAGTAAAATATTATGAAGGAAAATGATTTAACTTAGTGTCATTTACTTTAATATACTATGTGATATAAAATCTCTGACAGACTTTCCCTCTATTTATAATGAGAAATTGCGTGGGAACGGAGATTGGGAGGATTTTAATGGAGGGCCTGTTTTTGTTTACTTACCCATTATCAACATTAGCTTAAATTGTATGGATAACTGGAAAAAATCGTTTATACAAAACTAAATGGAAATTACGAGGGAAAAACTTTTAGGGATATGAAAAGTCTTGAGTGTAGTTCGTCATTTCCAAATGTTGTTTTGCGAATAGTGAATTGAAACCTTGAGGGGATGAAACTGAGCAAATTGATTAGCTCCGTTTGTATATTCCAAATATATAGATAAAGAGAGAGAGAGCTTGTTAAAATTAAATGAAAATAGATTCCTCAAGTTTCTTTATTTACGCTCAACTTTTCCCCCCACTTCCCCACATTGGTAATTGCATGTGGTGCCGAAGGAAAGAAAATTAAAGTAAGGGATAGTAGTAATAGTATTTGTGAAGGGAAAGTTGAGCAAACCAAGCTGTTCTTAATGACTTTTCTAATGATGGCCAACGTGAGTCATTGCATTCACTAAAGATTTCCTCCTTCCCATGACAATTTCTTGGCGAAATTCTCTTTTCTTTGGAAATATCCAGCGTTTTCCCCGTTCGTCTTGAACAACAACATTTTCTTAGACAGTCTTTTTAAGGATGTTTGCATCTGACCAGTCATTTCCAAGTTGAAGGTATACTTTTTCCTGAAGATTGTAGTACATGTGGTTTGGATAATAAAAACCCTCAGATTTCTTTCTCTCAGTTTCTCTCTGTCTCTCTCTCTCTCTCTCTCTCTCTCTCTCAGCGGTATTATCAACACAATGACTTCGTGGGTGATAAAAAATTTCATGTGGAACTATACACGTAGTTATAGTTGAGTGGATGGTGTGTAGAAGAAAGGTGTAAAAAACTACTACCATTACGTGGAGGAAATTAAGGGCTATATATGGAGTGAGGGAGTTTAGGACATTATTATTATGGGGGAGAAATATGTGTTGAGAAACTATACAGGCTTCATAGAATATGAAGGGATGAGTTAACGAGTGGCGGCTTCATAAAAAGTTTATTTGATAATAACAAAATTCGACAGCAATAATTTCATGGTGTAGAGGATGGTGGGAATGTGTTGTGACATGGACGAATATATAGCTATTTGTGTAGGTACTGGTATAGAAGGGAAGAGGAGGAGGAGGAGGTTGTGGAGGAAGTGAAAGCCCAAGTGTCGAGTCCACATCACCATTAAGCAACTATACCTCTCGTTATTATCCTCTTTTTATAAGTTTCTTCTTCTTCCTCTTCTCCTGCTTCTTCACACTGACACATTCTGTCCTCCCATCAAGTCATTTGTCTTGGAAGGTTCCTCTAACAAACTGATCCTCCTCTTCCCCTTCAGTGAAAGTGACCTTCTCTTTTGAAAGGAGAAAGAATCTATAATGTAAACCACAAGTAATTATGATTTGAAGTGTCATTTCGCTAAACTAATATAATCGTATCAATTGAATTAAAGTGCTAAATACTATTTGGAGCATTACCATGAATACACTGGATGGTCTGGGATATTTTAGCATTGAGGTTTTAAATCTACATAAATACTGTATATCGCATCATATAAAGGGAGTAATCATGGATTTTTCAAAGTTACCATACATGTATAGTTTTCCTGGAATTAGAAACAAAGGAAATGGAGGAAGGAATGAGACATGAATGAGGAGGAAAGAAAGGTGAAATAATTAATCACCTCAAGGATCAAGTGTATTTAGAATTTTACTAATGAGCGTGCATACAATACAAAGTAATGTATAGTAGCACATGGAAAATAATGTGATCCTTTGTTTATCTTCTCGTTCTAACATGAAATCTTTTGAGGTGGCAGGGAGGACCCTTTGATCTTGATAGAACCCTGATTATCTCTAAAGGTGTAGTGAAGGTGTGTATGATTCCCAAATGAAAGGGGCTGTGTGTGTTGGAATATAGTAGATTCGAACTCCCTCACATCCAGCTTACGCCATAGCAAACTCTAGTTGAAGAAATACAGAAGGGGAAATTTCTGGCAATGGACCCTTTTTTCATGTAACATGTTCATGTACATAATCACATGAACTGTCGCTACTAAAATACTAACAATGGGGACTCCCCAAGTGTTCCACTCGGATTTTCATGTGATATACGTCATTTGAAAGATCTCGGTGAGAGTTTTTCAACGATACCTACCTTGCGTCTGTGTGGGCCTTGGTTTTTGAGTAAATAATTGGCAAAATTTACATTTAAATACAGTATTCTTTTTCCTATTTTAGCCAGTAGTTTGAGGCCAAATCAAGGCCCAACCCAGAAATACCCAAGTAATTATTAGTAAGAGCTTCAAATTTCCATGATTACTCGTTCAAGTCCAATGCAGCATAAAAAAAGGGTCCATTGTGAGTGAATTTCCTACCATTCATAATATTAATGGAATTCGAACCCTATTTTAAGGCATGGAGATGAGTAAGGAAGAGGAAGGATATTTCCAAACATTTAGCACTCACTTGCTTGGATGATCCAAGGATGAAATCATAGGTTACACATTGAGATACATTATTTCTTTATATAGAAAATAACTTAATTATTCAATATATCAAGAACTTCATTTGAATTTCCAGCTCCATCATAGTCAATACAGTGTGCCTATGACATGCAATTTGTTCCTGTCAATAGCACGAGAACGTAACATTTGAATCAATCAAGCTAAGTTTGTATGGGTTTTAGTACTATGTATATGACTTGAATGGAAGCAAAGGTTTATTGTTTATCCATTCCCCTTCCAAGGATTCTTCATAATTTACACAGTTAACCAGTCACATTGAGCGTGTACAGTGTGCATGTGGAATTAGAACAAATACCCAGCAAGAATTTCCCAAACCCTTGTTTACATTTTCCAAGCTCCAGTTTGTATTCTCTTTTTGTCCACTACAGTAGCTATCAGACTGCTCCAAAGATTCTATAAACTAGGTGAGAACCACTTATTTCCAAATAGATTCAAGCCTCAATGCACCTGCTCATCTCCCATCAGGAATGATTGCATCATTTTTCTACTCAATGCCTATTACACACACACCTCCAGTGCAGTGTGACAAATAAAATTACCCTGAGATTGTTGTCACCTAACAACATTCACACTCAAGAAGAAAGTTACTACCTTTATTTATATACCAACTCCTCTACTTTCCTTTATTAAATACCTTAACTCCTCAACTCCTACGTTAGCTTCAAAGTCGTCACATTGTTTTAGAGATTTAGTGAGAAGTAATCATACAACTTTGTTTACTCCATGACATTTCTCTCTCTCTCTATCTCTCTTGACAAATAATATTCATGTAAACACGTATTCTTCGGTTGTTGTGGTAAAGCCTTGTATAAATATTACTATGACACGTTCCTTCTTCATGTCAACATGTTGCTACTACCTCAATTCCAGTGAGTAACTTTCACACATGTTAACCACTACGAAACGAGGAAGAACATGGAAATTACCGTGTCTTTACACACTCACAAGCTGAATTATTTTATTTACAGTAATAGTATTGTTCCCTATATATACCATAGTGGGCTATGATTTCCTGTGTATAGGAATTACAACGTTCGTGTCAAGCGGGATGGTTTTCATTTCAATAAGTTCCTTTCAAGATTCTTTGATTGGTTTGACAAAACTTTCACGCACTTTGGGCTCACATCATAGCTCTCGTTTTAGTGTTAGCTTTTGTCATACCACAGTAGAACATATTGTTCATGCACCAACTGAGATTTCCTATGGGTGCAGGCGTGTGTAAATGGATAGTAGAGGAATAGATAAATAAATAAAATCAACAAACCAAAGGCGTTTTGTGGCAAACATTGGATTTACCTTTTCCGCTTGAGAAATAAATTTTAATTGGATTTAATAATTATTGTGCCAGGGATACAAAGTGATATGTGTGTACATATCAAAAGATTGTCCTATAGTGACATTTTAAAATAATTGAGGGACGTCAACCGTCTAGACTTTGAAATTTCGAGGAAATGAGCTCTACGTATATGTACTGTATGTAGATGCTTGAAGAGGATAGAGTATGGGACATGAGGGATTGATAGGATTGAAGATGAAAAATTGGATGAATTTCACTCTCCCATAGTAAACAATGTATGTGAGATAAGCCGTCGGGACATTCCAATTAAAATGTGAGCAAGAGCTGAAGTGACGGGAGGTTGTTGATGTTATTGGATTCAGGGTGAAAGTATCTAACAAGCTTTAAAGATATCCCAACTTCCAAAAGCCACTTCAAAAAAGGATCAATTCAAATTAAATTGATCCAATGAATGGATACGAGTATAATAGTAAATAGTAGGAGGAAATCTCGGATGGTAGTCAAGATGTAAGAAGAGTATGAGAGAGGGAAATCTTGGAAATTTATCAAAAGTGTTTTCCTATAAATTTATTTTAGTCAAGGTAGAAACTGGTTTCTAAGAGCTTTTTCTCAAATTGGATACATGCAACTACATAAATCAATTAATATTTCAATGATGAAACTTGATCCTTCCTCATATACTAAATACACATTGAGACTATAGTTATAGTAAGGAAATGGGAGAGTAAATGCTGGAGGGGCAGCTGACATTATAGGACAGGAGATAAATTCCGGGGAGCCTCACGAAACTTTCCTCCCTGCCCAGCTATATGGTATTGAATAGATACTGCAAATAGACCTTTGCACAGTCCCTATATGATCACGAGTAATAAGAGAAGTTGATGATGATGAGAAGAACTTCAGATGAGAATTGGTTTGTGATGAGCCAAGGATATATATTTCTAAGGGCATCCTTATCTCATCGTGTCTCCACCTTTTTCACACATTTCTTCAAATGTAGATAATCCCGTGAGTAGTAAATGTATATAATTCTGATGTCCTGCCTATATGCCCATATCTTCATGTATAGTGTCTCAGACACTTTTCCTCTTACCATTAGCTCTGTCAAAATCCGTAGGAAAATTGATTAGTGTAGAACGTGCTCTGCCTCTCTTATGTGAATTCAAGTACTCCTCATCATATGGAGAGTCAAGGACATTGATGGGGAGAAAGGAGGAGAAAGTATTTGAGCTATACGCTGTCATATATCTCAAAAATATTTGTCATTTTTTTGGATTGTAAAAATATGAGAATTTGTCTCTCTCCTGTCTCTTCTCTTCTTATCACCCATTTTGCCTCCTCACCTTCCAGTCATTAGGCACCTTTGAATGAGGCTCCGTATCAAGGCAAATGCTAAAAATTAGGTAGGAGTATAGAATGGAAGGTGAGCAATGAAAATTTGGTAGAATTTTTATCCTGTTTTATTGTTCCGGGCTTCGTCTACATGTAAGGAAGTTTTTCTTTCTGGAGCCGTCTTCCCTAGACACAGAAATCCTTAGGAGGTTAGAAAGTGATGAAATTTGTTATCTCCCTTTTGTGTTTGGAAGTTGACAGGAGTTGGAGAGTTGAAATGAACAAGGTTTTTTTATTGACAAATCAGCTTTTAGTACGTCTCATTTCTCTCGATTCGCCACACTTACCTTGTGAGAAGTTTCTCTCTCTCTCTCTCCCTCCTTGTAATTTGTAACCGACCAATAGAAAATACTCTTTATAAATATATTATTATAAGTGAAGATATATAAGTAGCATGTGAGATAAAAAAAAAGTTTGAGATATGTACATGGAGAGTAAAAGCTATATTATAGAGATATGTCAGAACTTAAAGATACGAAATTCCTTTCAAGTGCGAAGGAAGCCATAGTTTTGCTTCTCTTGTAAATTGGGTTAAAACGCTCCTGCTTTCCCTTTCACTCTTCTTTTCAAGGAAGGTTGGAGAAGGTGAGTGCTGAAGAAAGAAGAAAAATCACTACCTTTCACATCAACGTGCTTATATCCTTGAAAGAAGATACATATTTCCATTGTTTCCTCTCTCACACTCTCAAGAGATTACTTGTTCATTACTATGTATATACCTAGGACTTTCTCCTTTTACAACTCACATCTCAAAAATATAGCTACAACATGGTACTACTCCTTCACGTACACGTAAGACTATACTAATACAAGGGATGGTGGGAAACCACAGGGAAGCCCAAGTTTCCTCTCTTTGGTCTTCTCTTTTGGTATTTTCATTCGTCAGAAGTTCTTGTTTTTGGGTCTTAACCACGTCAGGCTCAAATGAAACATTTCATTTGGAAGTCAGTTTGAAAGGAGGAGAAGATAAGTGCGATAGAAGTCGGAGAAAGTTAAATGAAAGAAAGTTATATGTGTACTGTGCGAAGGGCCGCGGTTGTCCAGCTTGATGAGCTTTCACAATAATTTCCTACAGTTTACATAACACTTACTCCTATAGGGTGAAAGTGAGAGTTGGAGAAAGTAATAAGTTTTTAAGTAGTTGCTATTTGTTGAATGTCCGTATGTATCTATGAACGTATATGTAGTATGTGGGTGTTGAAGGATTGAGAAAAAAAGGGGTTGGACTTAGCATGTAGAGTTGATTAGATAGAATATGGGAGAAAGTTGGGGAGATAGAAAGAAAGTGGCTCATTGAGGGAAAGTGTGGATTCCTGAGTAGGTATGTGCATGAGTGGGTATATCCTCCTTGGAAATAAATCCCATCCAACTTATTGTGTATTTGAGAGGCTCTATAGTATCTGTATCTATAGTATTAGGAGTATCGTGTAGGAAATAAGGGAAGGGAAGAAGATAACCTGGAGTATGAGGAGAAAACCAACAGACGGAGGGTCAAGTTGGGAAATGTAAACTTAATAATGCATCGATTGTTTCTTTCTCTTCTCTCATTTCAACGGTCGTTTCCTCTTCACACGGATTTTTTTTACTTTCTTTTTTTTTATACTTTTTCCTGAACACGCCCCTAAGCCCAATCCAGATCTCTTCCGATTTCCTGTGTTGATACTCCAAGAGATGAGATATACATATATTCCTTGTCTTTATAAATATATCTCTCTTATTCCATTCTGGGCCTGTCGTAAGCATGTGTCTTCATTTCCATTCCCAAAGTGAATTTTCTATTCTCCACCCTTTTTAACATACTAAAATAACATAGTCGGCTAATAAACACATCCTTACTCAACCCATATTGAGGGAGCTAACACATATGTGCATGTAGAGATACGTGTGTATGTGTAGCTCTTGAGCATATATGTATTCGTATGGAAGAGATGAAATAACCCTCTCAAATTAAATTTGCCCCTGCTCTGGTGAACTTTCTCCAGAACGGATTACCACCTCGGCTGGAAATTGAAACTGTGGAGAAAGTCGTTGGAATTGTAGAGAAGAAGAGGAAGAAAGTCATTTGAGTTGAATACAGAAAGAAGGGGGGGGGAGCTTCATTTCAAATGAAACGTTTATTTTAAGCCTTTGAAATAATATTATAGTTCCATTAATGAAAATATTCTTGAGTTCAAAATGGTGCCCTTTGGCATAGTTATAAGGAAGATAATTAAAAAAGACGGTTTTTCAAACAAAATATTTTTTCGAGTATCAATTAATATGTCTGAGAAGAGCGCCCCATGGAATTCAAAGAGATGTAAAAGTTGGATAGGGGGGAAATTTGGTAGAGAAAGAGATGATTTTCAAGCTTTTATGATGTACATATTTTCAATGTTAGATGTTTATGCTTACAGGAGAGTCAGTTATGTATGGGCAATGCTCAATTCCATGTACTTATAGGGTTAGTATAGGGCGGGAGACTGGAAGTGGCAGATAAACTCTTCACTTTAAATGAAATATTTAGCACGTTCTCGCTCTCTCTCTCTCTCTCTCTGACTCACTCTACTCTGACACTTTTTCTCTGTTCGGAGTTTATTAGGTAGACATTTTATCTCCACTCAAACATATCCTGTCATAGGAGAAAGTTACTTTTCCTTCATCATCCACTTGTTGTTTTTTTTCTGCTAGCTGTCGGAATTTTCTTTATTTTTACAATGCAATGCACAAAATGTGAGAAACAACTTTCTTTTTACATTCCTTTCATTTCCTCTTCCTCATGACATACAATCTGTAGGGTAGTTTTTCGTAGAGATGGTCTTTTATTGAAGGTAGGGGAGATGGAGAAAGTATGAAATAATTTCCTTGTTTTGAAATTACCTACACGGTTGAGACCTCCCAATGATTCCTTGAAAGATTTGTCGCTCATTCATGACAGGGTAAATTAGGGAGATAACTTGAAGGAAATTGGGTGATAAAAAATGAAGTTATTTGACGTAGTCGTTGATTTCATTTGCATGGTCTCAGAGTTATACTATCTGGAAGTTTCTAAAAATATGTGCATTGATGATCTCAGTTGGCTCACCCACTGCACTGCTATGACTAATAATTTGAAAAAATATTTTGAATATGACACGGAAATGTACTACCCACGAAACTATTAATGTACAAATGGAATTTTTACATTAATTAAAAATACGTTAATTAACTTTTAATTAGTCACTCCAGAAAATTATTGTATTTATTATTTGTAGGCGGAAATGATAGAATTAAAATTTACAAAATGGTTATAAATTTGATGAATTGCCATTTCTCTCTTATGTGGTTAATTAGATTTTTGGAGGTGAAAGGAGGACTTTCTTTGTTGCTCAGAATGCTCTACATATTTGATTTCCTTTCCAATTCAATCAGGACTATTTCCCAAAGCTAACCCCATCCTAACTTGGGTAATTTGAAGGTAGACAAATTAGAATTTTCTTCAATTAGTAATTACTGGCAAGAAAACAAATAGAATAATTCCGCGCAAATTTGTAGTGGGTTACGTCAATATTTGAAACCTTGAAGAAAACAAAGAGTTTTTTCATTTGAGTTTAGTGTAGGAAAGAGAGAGAGAGAGAATTATTTTCTACCTTTAATTTCTAAGGTTATATCTATTGCTGAAGAAAGTCAACTTTCACTTGAAGAAAGTTATTCCCTTCAAGTTCTTTCTCCAGTAAGTAATTTCATAGAAATTTCCTTGAGAAAGGTGAGGAGAAGAGAGAGATGAGTTTCATATAAGGAACATCCTTGAACTTTGAAATATCATTTGAGGGGAGACGTTTTCGAAGAAAGCTCTTTTAACAGCTTTCACTCTCTATTTTTACACATATATACATACATAATTAAAACTTCCTACCATATGGGCATTTATGATGAGGAATGTCGAGATATGCTGGGTCCAATTTTCTAAAAATTAGTCCTTCATTAAGTAAAAGTTTCCAAGGAGTTTTTCCAAGGCAAGGCCACGTGGAGAAAATGCTGTCAGAAGCAGTCAAGTCATTTTTTAGTTACTGTCATTAGTGGGCAGACTAGTAAAAAATATGATGAAAGGAACAATTTTCCTTCTCTAAAAGTTGTCCGTCCTTGTGTGCGCCATTAGCTTGACTTTCCCCATGTCCCAGCCCGTCTAATAAACCCGTAATTAAATATTTAAATTGCTATAGATTTCTATAAAAAAAAGTTTCCTTCATCTCCAGGAGCTATTCCATAGAAAAACAATTTTTAATATTTTTTTTCATATCAAATGATTTCCTAACTCTTAAAGTCTTAAAGTTTCCCCCAAAACAATTAGTAACAAGAAAAATTCAGGGAAGAAATACTTTTCTATTAGTTTTTTTTCATATTACACAGGAGTACTATCCATTAAATGTACAGGTATAGCAAGCATAAAATAGCATATGAGTTTTATATTAGAGTTGGTAGGGAATTGGGAAAAAGTGAAAAGAAGGAAATTACTATTTTGCAAAAAAATGCCCCGAAGAAAAAAAATAAAGTAATGGAGAGTCAGCAGCTTTTACATTATAAAACTTTTCAATGAAAGTTAAACATTGGTTATGGAGTTACATTTGTGGGATGAGAGAGAGAGAGAGAGAGAAACATTGAGAGAAAAGTTGTAGGAGGAAACAATGAGAAAAAACTCTCCTGTGAAATAAAATGGGTTTTTATACTACTTTCTCTCCTTCTATTACCTCCTTCTTTCTAATTTCAACTTAGCCTATGCATTTCCTTTGTGTTTTTTTGGTGCAGTGCAGGGAAAGTATCAAAGCACACTTTTAGAGGTGGTTGAATATATAATGTAAATTATATGTGGGTTAATGCGTGTGTGTGTGTGTGGAAACCAAGGAATAGTTTCTACTGATGTGGGTGGTTTCAACTTGTGAGTGACATTTTTCCTCCTCTCATAAAATTGGTCTCTCAAAAGCTCAAAGGAATTGCGTGTAATTTCTTATGAAAATTTATGCATTGCAAGCCTCCTCCTTATAACGAAACAGTTAATTTTTCTCCTACACTTCTCACCCCTGAGGCGTAGACTTGAGTAAAAACCATAGTAGTTTTTTTTTATTTTATTCCAGAACACGTTTTTCTCTTAAAAATGAAAGAAAGCTTAAGAATTGCTTTCCGTAGGAACCTTCCTGACTACAGTACAGTATAGATTCGTTCCCACATGTGTCTAACTCATCTTTAGCCAATCAGATTCCTTGGGCATGGAGTAGAGTGAGAGGGAGTAGACATGTAAAAGCTGTGTAAAAATCAATTTAAATCATTTTCTCGGGAGTAAATGCTTCACAAGCTGTGAGAGTTGAGCAAAGTAATGTAAAAAATGGGATGGTATAGTTGTCAGAGTAGTGGGAGAAAGAGAGGAGGATAGGGAAAAGAGCAAGTGGAAGGGATCTTAAGGTGTAATATGATATTGTCAAGTCCATGTAACTTACATTGCCATTATGAAGAATCCAAGTTCATCTTACACTTGATTCTTGAGAGGAGAGAGATGGAGGGAGTTGAAGGAAATGTGTGATAGAAAGTTTTTAATAAGGGCGAAGATAAGGCATAAAGTGTTGGGAGAAAGTAGTAGTAGGGAAAACTAGTGAGGAAAGTTTAGTTCCTCAGAACGGTCCTCTCCACCAAATTGAAATTCATTCTAGCAGAGGCAGTCAATGATTTTATGCTCTTCTACATTTTCTTTACTTCCCTCCTCATGTTCCTCTTCATGTACCATTAGCCTCTTCTTCCTCGTACTCTCTCTCTCTCTCTCTCTCTCTCTCTCTCTCTCTCTCTCTCTCTCTCTCTCTCGCTGTCTCTCTAAATATACATACATTTCTATTACCAACTTTAGTACAAACGACGGATAGTTCCTGTCCTAGGATTTTCCGAGGAGGTGTAGAGAGAAAAAGATATCCTTGCAATGAGAGAAAGTATAAAGATATCCTTGAGAATGATCCTGGGAAAACTGGGTCTGTCCCAAGTACATGGATGTGTACAGTAGGAGTATGTGGGAAGGAAATACTATAACATGCCATTGGTTTTTAAGGAAATAGGCTAAATGAAGGGAATAGATATCTAAATATTACGTTTACTTACACGCATGTACACAGAGCTGGAGAAAGTGGTATGTAGGCGTCAAACGTAGCTGCTTTCTCCATTCTCTCTAATGTGTTTCACACGTTCAATTGCTTATACCCTTATGTATATACATATTATGGGAATAAATTATGTAAGAAAACTACGAGCATTTCCTTTCCCCCCATAAATGTTTAGCTGTATGCATTTCCTTGTATTTTCAATTCACATGTAATGATTATCCTAGGAGAGCATGCTTTCACAACATATTTCATCCTATCTGTAGATGACAAGCACACGTATTTACATGTGTTCTAGTGGTGGATTTAAGTGTTACTATTTACAAATTTCTTGTGCCATGTGTAGGAGACTTATGTGAATTTTAACCTCTCTTCAACCCTCGCTTAAGTATTGTGGTAGGAAAATACATAATGGGAAAATTCAAATAGCAGTTCACAATTGTGAAATAATTATACAGGTGGGATGTATAAAAATACATACCTGAAGCAAGGAAACTGTCATATACATTGATTTTTCATAGAAGCCCCTATGAATTCCCTCAGGTAAAAGTGCCCTTTTTCTCTGGGAGGTCAAAGCTAGAAAATCTCACTGTGCAAATAAGAAACGGCGTGCATATATTTTTCTAATTTTGCCCTTCCTATGGTATTTTCCAATTCAATGGATTAATCAGAAAGGGAAAACAAAGAGGAAATAGTAATATGGGAGGTCCATTTATGTGGATGGGGACTAGAGGTTGAGGAAAGGTAGGTCCTATGGTAAACAATGAGAAGAGCGTGGGGGATATTCTACAGTAATTGAAGCACTCTCTCTCTCTTATTTCTCTCCATGTATTTTTGTTATTCAGGTAAATACAAATGAGATTGGGCAAATGCTGGCTAGGGATGGTTTGCATGTGCACACTGTATTCCATTACTAAATAAGTACAGGCTCGACGTACTTGTTCTTCCTCCTCTCAATCCCTTCCTTAATTTAGCCTTTCCCAGGAACAAATTTTATTCCGTATGGAAAGTACAGCTACTCGGACGGCAGTAGTCGACAACTCCAAAGTATAGTTAATAATTACACGTGGAGAAAGTCTCTCTCTCTCTCTCTCTCCCTCTCTGTCTCAGAAAGTGCGGTGAGCATAAATGTTTCAAAATTTAATGGCCATTGACTAATTAGCCTGCAAATGGTTGGATGTTCCAGACGGGAAAACATTTTTCCGCAAAGACCCGCTCTTCCAAAAGGAGAAAGTTTTCCAAGGTAGCACAAATTAGTTAGACTTCCCTCTCCACCTCTATATGGGCTAATGGGGAATAATAAAGTTTATTTCATTTCTCAGGTCAAACCTCTCTAGGTCGCTCTTGAACAGTGATTCTATATGCGTTTTAGTGTAATTTAGAATGAGCTCGTTTCTTAACATTTTTTCCTAAAGAAAGATTTCTTAATAAAACTTACCTAGGATATTATAGCTCTGATAGGAGGAGATGGACTTGGCTATAACATTCAAATGGATATAAAATAAATGCATACGAAGGATAATAATAGGGAATGTTGACTCAAGTATATAGTCAAATCTCAAATATCTTGTAGGTTAATATAGGGAAAACTTGTAGAAGACGAAAAGAGAAAAAAATGTTTAATAACAAATAATTATTGGGACAGTACAAGAATAATAACAAGGAAAAAACTACAGTTGATCCTTTGTGCAAACATAATAATTCCCTACCAATGCCTAGCTCATGCAGTCTACACTGTACAGTCATATACTCAAAGAATCATAGAAAGGAAATTTTTTATGGAACAACAGCGGTAAAAGTAAAATGATGTTCCTTACAATGTCCACATCTACTATTGAGCAAACAAGTGCTGGGAAATCCTATGCTTGAAAGGAAAATCCAACACCGTCTCCATAACACACACACACACACACACACACACACACACTCCACTTTCCTACTACTACTACTACTACCAAATCCATTAAATATGTACGCTTGAAATCATTATACTATTGAGGTACACACGAGCAGTCCAATACTCACCCAAGTACTTTCCCTTTACTTGCTAAAGGAGCAAACCTTGTATAGGAAATAAAATATTTGGGAGAGACAGAGCTCAAACTATACAAAGACCTTCCATATGCATCTCCTCCTAACTCCCACCACATCACAGAGAAGCCAGGATCTCCTCCAGACCTCAACCCTCAACTTACCTATTCCATTCCAATGGTAAATAGGCTTTTCAACTTACAAGATTTTCCCCTTTAGTAGGAAATTTACAATGGATCTTCTCACCCAGGAATCCTTCACATTAAAAAAAATACCATATGAGCTACACATACATATATCTATTCCATTGGAATTATATCACTACCGGAAAAAGAAGCAGGCGCAAAGAATAAATCCTTTTTTCGGAAATCACTCTTCGAAAGAAAGTACGTAGGTAGGAGGTTCTGAGTGAAAGAGAGAGAGAGAGAGAGAGAGAGAGAGAGAAAAAAGAAGAAAGCTCAAAAAATGGAAGAATTGTCATTATGATCTGATCCTCCATATTTACGACAAATGCAAAAGAATTTTTTCCGTGTGAAATTCATGTCAAAGGGAAGGAGGAGCGGTAGATAGTAGAGAGAGAGAGAGAGAGAGAGAGAGAGGAAGAGATGAAACATGAGTAAAAAGGGGAGAGAGCAAGAGTTGTAAGAATTTAGCGTAGGTCCATGTATATAAATACATATTACATGAAAGGGAGAAAAAAGTATGTCATTTATTCTTTTTTCAGTTGAAAAAATTTCTGCATCGCCAAACCCTTTTGGTTATGGTTATGGTTGTACTTAAAACATGAATCTACTTGACTCTGTCTCAGAAATCTATTTGAGTTTCTGCAGAGAAACACACACAGAGAAAAAGAGAGAGAGAGGGAGAGAAAATATGCAGAAAGAAAGTACCTCTGGAGGACCATATGTGGCAATGTATAAGTTCTACCCGTAGAACTATTTTGTAGTTGAGATCCCAAAGGCGTCCTACCCGCTCCTCTCCTTTCCCTTCTGTCCTCAACAAAAGAGAGAAGCTAGAACGAATTTGGAACGTGACGGAGATGAGGATTAGTCAACTGCACAAATGTACATAATGGCTTCAGTTTTTTCACTTCAATTTTCCTTTTACTTCCGCTATGACTTTACTTCCACTTTAGTTTTCTCTGAGAGGAATTTCTTTTCCCATTACTATCTCTCTCTCTCTCTCTCCTTTCATTTATACGCTACATAATAAAAATGAGTAGTAAGTATTCCAGAGACAAGCACTTTTATCACATACAAGAGTCCTTCAAAACCTTCTCATAACATGGAGAACACCAATACATTGAACTTCTATAGAGAATAGGGGATAGAGAGAGAGAGAGAGAAAGTAATTCAAATTATAAGAAATTCTTTGAAGGTGAAAGCTTGTGGTTTTGTTTTCCTCCGAGTAATTCAATTACATATTAGGGGGCTCTTTAAAAATGCTATTTCTTCTAATGCTCTTTAAAAGGTTTATTTACTGAGGTTCCACTCACATCATAACTTTCCTCCATTGTTGGCATATCGTGTAAATTAACTTTGAAAGGATATTTTTCTAGTCTTTTACAATACTACTCCTTGAAGGAGTTTCAAAACGTTCTGAGGTTTTGTTTTGAATGAATAAATTAGAGCACTTTGGGAAGATTTGTAAATGGATTCTTAAGGATTGTTATGGATACATATTTTTACCCTCCTCTCACATTAAAAAGGGGATGGTAAAAAAATATGAAGGAATCAAAATTATAATGGAGGAAATGTGACGGGGAATTATTAAATGGGAATTTGAAATGAAACTAACCTGGAAGAGACAGGTCTGGTTTGTATTAAAAGGACGTGGGCGTCTGCTTTGTCAGATGTAATAATGATCTTCCAAGGAATTCCACCGTAACATTTTGTATTGTAATATTTGTAATATACGAGGAAAGATACGATTTGGAACGCACGTTTCCTTTGAAATGCTCCCTCCTACTATATGAGCTCTATTGAAATGTAAAATAATGAAAAAATTGTGTTTTTAAAAATTATAGTAAGCCTCGAGCATTTTTTCAAGGATTGTTTATTTAAATTCATTTGATGTGCTTATGTTTTTCTTATTGATGAGCATTAAAATATGGTGGGATTTGTTTGAAGAAAGTATGGGTGGATTTGAAAGACTTTTAATGCTTTTTAATTTGCGTGATAAGGCGGGCTTTCGTAACCAGTAAATGTATTATTTTCACATAGAGTGACATTTATCAAGGACGTTGAACATGCTCTGATGTTGAAGCTTTGTTAATGAAATAGGGCAGAGCTATATATACTATTGTAGGAAGTTTTTGTCTCCGACTCCCGTTGATTTGATTCATGGTATGATTCCAGCTGTGAGGAGATCTACCAGGATGGTAGTGCTATTTGCTGCACTTTGACTCTCTACATTTAATTAGTTTCATTTCCCATTAAGTACTCCTTTCCTATAGGAGGTTGGTGTAATTATTTACTTTTCCCTAGCTCTTTTCCTCTACAACGTGAAGAGTTTTCATGCTTTAGTTTGAAATAAAGCTCTCTCGAAAATTTCACTGAGCGAGAAAGTATAAGGTAAAAGTTAGAGACGAGGCTTCATATCCAAGAGTTTACACATCACCTGCTCCAATTTCACTTTGTGTCGACTCCACACACTGATTTCACTCACCACAAACATGTTGAGAATTTTGGGTAAAAGCACGCTATAGTTTTCAATTCTTTAACTTGTGGAATAAATTTTAACAAGGGATTGTACTGGATGGGACCGTGTGAAAAAGTTACACTTGGGAAACGAGTTTTTCCTTACAAATTACTTTGATAGAGACAAAGGGGTCAAGCCTGGCTAGTTTCAAAGGATTTCCTTTGCTTTTCTACATATGGAAAGCAGAAAAACTTAGAGAAGGTCCCTATGATTTAGGAGCTTTTGAAAAGTTGGGTCCATTTGGATAATTGAATTGGCTGTATTATGAATTCTGAAAATAGTAAAATATTACAATAATTTTTGATTAATTAAATTAGCATTTTCTATTCTTTTTTATGGATCAAGTTCAAATTTTTCCAAGAATTTGTTTTTGATTTGATTTCAAGTCAAACAGATTTTGCTGTTGAAAAAAGCTTTAGAACATTGAACTTTATGTCATCTTATGAGGTAAATGCTAGCCAGTGTTACTTATATGAGAGATTATATAAATTTATATGGAAAAATTTGATTCTTTTTCCTTGTCCCCTCCCCAACGGAACTTTGTTAGAATGCTATTCAAATGTGTCCCAGTAGCTATACGAAGGAAATTGAGGTGTAAAAAAACGTCTGCTTGCTGCATGGTTTCTGTAGATGAGAGAGGAAAATCTCAATATTTGTCTAAGGTAATAGAACAAAAGGATAGGGATAAATAAAATTTCATGGCTCACATTCTATGTATGTAGAGGCATCATTATATTTCCATATCCTCTTCAAAGACATTTTCCGGATGAATGGCCTTGCCCAATAGCCATAGCAATGATATATGAAGTATGGTGTAATATATCTGTGTGTGTTGGAAGTTGCAACTAAAATAATGGAACAGAAAAAATCAATACACATAAAAACCAAGCGGAGCTTGCAAAAAGTACGAGTATTGTTTTCCTGTACATACAAAATCAGTATACTTGAGTTCAATTTCCAAAAAAAGTTATGGCAATTTCTTCCAAAATAATCCTTTACATGTGTTCCTTGAAATCATATGAACTATTACGGTCTTAAATATACATAGGAAAACCCAAGAGAGGGGGCAGGGTTGATAAAAATAGAATTTATTGAAATAAATTTATATTGGAAAATACACAATGCACCAAATCCGAAGTCAATAGGATTTTCCACAAGCAAGGGAAAGCTTTCGCTCCTGATCTAATGTCAAGAGGATCTACTTTCACTTTATTGGGAGTCATCAAATTAGAAGAGAAAGTCTAGGCTTTTATCCCTTTAAGTCAACAGGTAGAAAAAGAGTGGAAAAATGACGCGTGATTTGGGACTCCTCTTAGGAAATGGAATGGTTACGTAACTTGTGAAGGTTGACATGATGATGATATTTAACAAGTAAAAGTTTTCACGTTTCAAAAGGAGAGAGCTCAAACTTTTTCCTCGATAGGAAATAAAGTTACAGGTGGTTGTTGGTCCCTATATTGATTAACAGGGGGAGAGTCAAAAGGCTGGAAACTTTCTAGCTTTTTAATTTTCAATCCAAATTACACATCTGCTCGAACAATATAAAAGCTACAATCAAGAGAGGGAAAGTTAGAAGGGAGAAAGGTAGTTTCAAGTAGCACTCAATGGAGAAAAAAGTCCTTCAATCAGTGAAGTACCATTAGCTAAACTTTTGTTAATAAGCATTAGAGAGAGAGAGAGAGAGAGAGAGAGAGTAAATAGGCCCATAAAAAAAGAAAGTAAAATTGTTCATGCGCCTTTCCAAAAGTTTTCTCTCCCGGAAAATATTATTTACTAAAGGAAACCATTAAAATCCAGGGAATGGATTTAATATTGAAAAATGTGGGTGTATCGTGAAAAAAAATACAAGTAGAAAAAATGTAAATAACTTTCCAATCAACTATGGGAAGAAAATAAAAGAAACATGGAATCTTACGGTTGAGAGATTTTCCTTGGAATATACTAAAAGGACGGAGAATTCAAATGAATGTGAGATTCCCAAATTCTATATGTTAAAGTCAACAGAAGGAATTTTTAAAGTGTATGAATTCCATTTATTTGATTTGGCAATAGGATGCAAGATAAAGAGAGAGAGAGAGAGAGAGATGAACTCGAAGAAGAGCTCAGAGTAGGATAAGAAAATTACATGGAGAAAACTTGTTTGTTTTCTTTCATATCAAGATGAGGAGAAAGGAAGTCAATAGAATTTACTTCATGTTGTAACTCCGCCGGAGTATAATCTCATGTCATACGTCTCACATAAGAACGGAGAGTGGAGTTGGTTCCTTTGAGGATGCCTCCAAGTGAGGGCCAAAAAGCTAACAAGTTTTCCATAGGAATCTGAAATTGGGACAAATATATTCAACTCTTTGTTTACCTTAAGTAGTTTCAGCTTTAAATTGGATGACGGGGGTAGGACAAAAATCTTTACCTTCAAAACCTGGGCTTTTGATGCTTTGGAAGGTTCAAGCTGGATGTTGTCGGGCTGAGGAAAATTTATCTTGAGAACAAATGCTTTTTCTCATGGGAATCCTCCTTCTCTGCCTTTCCTACACACTGAGACAAGAGAAAAAGACGGGAGAAAGTAGTGGTCAGTGTTTGTTATATAGATTACAAGAGGGATAGAAAGTAGTATATAAGGCTTGTACGGACCTTTTGTAACCTCCTGACTTATACATTATCATTTTATTGACAGACTGACACATCATAATGATTCTGGGAAACTTCAGAGGTTGGCTTGGCCTTTGACTTCTTGAATCAAAAGTCCGGAGACTTTCTCCATTCTCAAAGAAAGTGGTCTTTTCATAGCATCCTTTTTTTTTACTCGGAGAAAGTAGTGGACTTTAATGGTAGGGATATACAAGCTATTGTGCTATATGCTGTGAAATAACATATGAGATTGTGATTTACTTTCTCCAGTTATATATGCAGTTGTGTAGGATATACTCATGTAAGGGAGAGGATACGGTATTCTGATGGAGTGAAAGTGAGCCAAGAAAAAATATTGGGGAGAGAGGAAAATCCGAGACCTCCTAAACCATGTAGGGAAATCCATGAGCTAGGGAGATTTGACTGTTGTTGGAGGAGGAAAAAGCTCATAAAATTTGGGAGAGGGAGAAAGAGAGAGAGAGAGAAGGGGGGAAGAGTGTGAGAGAAAGTGTTTGTATGAAGCCTCGTACTTTTACTCTCCAATAGTATGAGTTATCCTGACATGTATGGTTCATGTCAAAAATAAAGTGTAGGAGGAGATAAAGAGAGGAGAGCCTTCTTCTCTAGCCCTACTGGTCTCTCCAGATAGCACAACTCTTTCTCTCACACTTTCTCCCTCTCACTCGCTCTTTCTCTCTCAGAGTCCTTGACTCTCAATATATGATTATACTCTGTACACTTTATTCTCTCTATGAGCATGAACTTTCAAGGAAATCAACTTTGTCCCTCTTCTCTGACGGCAAAAGAAAACAACAAGTATTTTTCCTTTTACATACTTATTCCACTTTCACCAACTTTCTCTCTCTCTTTTTGCCTTCCATTTAGGAAACCCACCCTCTCCCCATCCAAAACTCTACATATTTCATTTCTGGGGATAAAATATAACTAGAGCTCTCCTGCACTAGTCATGGAAATACTATAATATGGAAAGTGTATATATGAACTTGATGGGAAATAGATATATTTTGTTGTTCAAGTACAGAGCCCGAGTGAATCCTTGAGAAAGTTTCTATATTTGCTTGTAATAAAATATAAACGTGTGTTTGATCCTTTACTCTGTACTTTCTCTTTTCCCTGAAATGAAAATGATTTGAAAATATGAAAGGAGGGAACTTTTCCAACATAAAAGTCTACCATTGAATGTGACCATAAATTATAAAGAAGTGGTGGGAAAGGGAGGGAAAGGAGTTGGAGTAGAAATATACAAAAATAAGAGAGAGAGAGAGAGACAAGAAAAGTAGAGGGAAAGTTGTGAGGAGAAAAGTGAAAGGAGCTTTATAATTCCTTTTATGGGGACTCCTGTACTTGCACAAATTCACATGAATACTTTTTAAAATAGGAACTCAATGTAAAAAGAATGTAATAATTGTATGTGTAACGTATAGCATTTCATCTGGTTTTATTTGTATTCACAAAATCTTGGGAGAGAAAGTAAGGAACTAAAAATGAAAGGAGCTTTGGCATCCAAAAAATATGTGGTGAAAGTAAGTAGAGAGAGGGAGCATCTGTGGGGAGATTAGAGTCATCGGGAAGAACGATCGAGTCGTTGGCGTTAAAAAAACTGATTTATAGCTCTTTCAAAAAAAAGATGAATGGCTTGTCATTTTGACTGGCACATCAACTCAGGCCTGCCAGTCTCCATAACCGTACAACACATGTAGACTGTGCGGTAAGAATGGGGTGGAGTAGAATAGAGAAAGTAGGGAGAGAGAGAGAGAGAGAGAGAGAGAGAGAGTAAAAGTAGAAAAGTAAACCTTACTCAAGTCTCTATATCTACAATTCATGCAGAGCTCAACGAGGCGTGGATCGTAATGGGCTTGCTGAAGCTCAAGAACAGGGAGAGTATGTGTGTGTGTGTGTGTGTGTGATTGTTGTGAAAGTAGCAAATGTAAGCATTTCCCTATATTTAGCTCTCTATGTGTATTTATATAGAAGAAAATACAATCTCACTTTTTTCTCCCTATCTCCCCACACGCTCTATATGTGAATGAAATAAATGCCCTGAAAAAAAGTAGACCATAAGACTTGCAAAAATTCCTAACCTTTTTCCCCCACTTTCTCACTAATACTTTTTTGGCCAGATTGAACATATTTCTTCGGAGCTTTTGGCCAGAGCGCTTATATTTAGTGTTGCGGTGGTAGGTAGGCCATGGTAATAAATATTAGTTTTTAGAGCCATTATTATTGCGAGGAGAAAAAATTGTAACGTGGAAGCTGCTTTTAATGGAGAGGAGAGAGGAAAAACTAAAAGGAAATGAATGGGAAAGTAAATTCAAGGGCTGAAATTCAATTTACCTTGGAACAAAAAAAAACACTATGACCAAACGGCACACATAAAAAACATCAACTATGCTTTCACCATACTTAACGTACCTACGCAATAGCGAGAATGTTAAATAATTTCAATGGATTTTAGCATGGGGACTCAAATCCTCACGTAGGGAGATCATTTTAAGTTGAAAGATTACCTTGAAAATTTTCATTGTGCAGACATAAATGTATACATAGCCCGACCAAAGAGTTATTTCTTGTAAAATGACTGTGCAACAGGGTGCATTGCATACATTGCACGACTGCTAGTACTTTTATTTTTTCCTAATAAAAAAATGGAGATGCAAAAATGACGTTGAAATCTACACAAAATTACTTTTCAAGCGTATAAATCTACATTTTTCCAATTCCTACTTTTTCCAATTTCTCAGAAGATTTGAAATATCAATTGCTATAGAAGACGTCGGAGATATTGTCTAATGGTTGATATGTATTTACAGCCTGAGTGAGGATTTCATTCGTAGTACTACAACTGACAAGCTTCAAATTGCAGTTTTTGTACCCTTTCAGATTTCCCCCTTTTCCTGGTAATAGCTGTCTATAGATAGATATTTACCAATCCAAGGAAAACATTTTCATTACATTTGTACAAAATTCAACTGTGTGGTGTGATTGACAGGGAATGTTTAGCTTGAAACATTCAAACAACAAAACTGTGGAGGAATTGCGGAAGAACAAGCTCACTGTTGTGAGTAAAAATGATACCTTTTTTACCATCTCCATAAAAAACTCCCATGAAATCCCAACCCAAGAAAAAGTTGAGCAAAATATTCAAATGCACATGAAGCTCTTTTTACGACGAATAAAAATATCAACGTAAAGTGAAGCATGAGATTTAATTCTTGAAAGGAATTTTCTTTCTTAAATGGGTGCTAAAACTCCTTTGATTTGTAGCTGAGCTATATGCAGTAGAAAAATGAACTATCAATAACTAGCTTTCTCCCTGCCTCCATATAGCACATAGGGAAAGTCGTGGAGGAAGTTATCAAAGCATTAAAGTCATAGAGTCTTGCATATGTTGGTATATAAATAAAAGGGAAAAAATTCTGGAATTCAACACCCCATCCTTTCCATGCAGAGTCAGGGATTTCAAAAGGTAATAGCCGAGATGCCTGTAAATTCATGGCTGCATTATTTATGTACTACCTTCTTTTTTACTTACTCCTCCTCTCCTCCTCCCTATCTCCTATTATTGTACCATTGAAATGTCAAAGGAACTCCGAGTTTTCAATCTTCTTCTTAAAAATAGAGACCATATATACAAGGTTTTAAAAAATTCACAAGGAAATTTCTAGGAAAGATTTTATAATGTTATTCCTCGTACATGTAAATTAATTCAAAGGATTTTGATGATACTCGAGATGATGAAAATTATTACGAAGAACAGGGCCACAAAACCACATGAATGGTTGAGGCTTCTCTCAATACACGTGGTATAGATTAAAATCTAATTATTTGTCTCTCTCCTACTTTTAAGTACTAACCACGCGGACTTTCTCCCAAGGTCCCTCCCTCCCTTCAAAGGAATCCCTAGAAATGTTATTCAACATATTACAGTAGAAATTTATAGGAAATGAGAGCTAAACATAGGACAAGCTTTTCCAATCGGGTAATATAATGTTTAACCAGAAATATTATCCCTGCTTTCACCATCATATAAATTGCTCATATTTTACCAGCCTTACTATACATGGAATAGAGCGAATTGGAAAGGGACGTATACCTGAGATTATCCATACATGTGCTACTTTGAATTCACCACAATTGCCTTTCTCAGAGCTACCTCTCAATCAAGGAACTCATCCAAAGAGAAAGTGTGGCTTTCACTTCCCTCATAATATCCCCGCTTCTCGGCTCTTTCCTCTCCCTCCCATCATCAAATAAGCACTCTCCAGCTGTGCTTCTCACATTCTTCCCTCTGTATCCTTCCTTTCCCTGAAAGTGCTTTAACTTTTTATGGTGAAAGCATCTTAATAAAATTGCCAATTTACGATTATTCCCTAAACCTACCATGTATTTCCTAGGAACAAGTCACAATGTATTTCTTTGCCAATGTTCCTCCCTCTTCTTCTCCTTGTACACTTGAAATTGCTTAAACAAAATGTGTTTCTATTTGCTACATATTTTATATATTTTGGCTACGTAAAGAAGAATTACCTTGGGAGAAAATCATAGGCTCAAGTCTTCCTAAGAATTCGACAGTTTCATCCAGATTCGAAATTTAAAGGGATTTTGAAAAGAAGTTTTTGTCAGAAGTATTTCTCAAAGCTTTAGATTTAACGAGGATTTTTTCTTTAGAGTTTTCCGTTTCTCACAATTTCACCCATCAAATTTCAAAGGGAAAGTGAAATGTTCTTTTATGGAATTATGCCTCTATCCTGATTTCCAAGAAAATATTCTCTCTCAGGATTCTATGAGGAGGAAAGGAGTGAAATTTAATGGTCACATATGCATGTGCAGGCTTGCATTCCCGTGGATACGTTTTACAATTTAATTTGGAATCCGAATAAGAGCGGAAGATGAAGTTGTTGGTAGGTTGGAGGGAATTAGATGGGAGAGAGAAAGTGAGGAAATAACCTTGACAATAGTGAGTAAATTTAGTTGAGCAGGTGTTTTTGGTGATAGGGAAATTATATTGGGAAATTTGGCTCCCAACTTTTCCTCCTTTTTACAATCAAATGAATTTCAAGGGAAATCCTATGATATTTCCTAACAAATTTTCTACGTACATTTGCCTCCTCGTATGTATTTTTGCATGGGGGCAAGTGTGAGTGTATGTATTAGCGTGGGTTTAAGTGGAAGTGTATGTATTAGCGTGTGTTCAATTGGAAGTGTATGCATGACCATGTATTTGGAGCGGAAGTAAAAATATCATCCTGACATTTTATTAACTTTGATGAAGGAATTGTTGATGATGAAGTGACGTGAAGGGAGAAAGCCACAACTAATGAAATGTCTTCTGAGGAGGGCAAAAATGTCACCCAAGGGTATGAACACGTTAAGGGAAAGTCTGATTACAAATCCAGCACACTTCATTTCTATCCTCGATTGCAACATATCAAAAATGTGTCGAGGGGAGAAAATGTCAGCATGAATAATTATTCCAGTCCTCTCTTATATTTCTATCTAATGATAATGTTTGCCCAGGAGTTTCTGTTTCGGTGAAACTCATTAATTGCTCAGACCTTTTGTTAATAGCCCCGTCAAAAAATTCCTAGACTTGAACCGCAGAAATCATCAGACCCGCTCTCACTCCACACATACTAGCTACATGTGTATGTCCAGAGCACAGGAGATTTGTGGGAAAGAAAAGTTTGCCAATTAAAACTTTTTTAGATCAATAGTTCACTCACTCTCTCTCTCTCTCTCTCTCTCTCTCTCGCCTCCTTCCACACCAACCTGAGAATGATCTGTAGTCTGGACTATTTATACTCTTATCAGACTTTCAATACTTCCGACATTAGCCACTTCATCACTTTATATGGAATGTCAGCTCCAAATATGATCAACTTTCTCACAAACACAAGCCACAGGCTAAAAATTCTAGTCAAGTATTTAATACATTTTCCCCCACCTCCCACCATTTATTCATATTTTCTCATTTCCAACCCATCCCTTGTCTCTTTATATTAACCTCTCCTCTGAGTTTCTCTCTCCTCAAGGGTTAAGAATTTCTATAGAAAAAAACACACACGCACATACATTTTAATACCCTCAAACTCTCTATGCATTGTATAGGTACAGGGACTGGGGAACGGAGGTAATGATTATAAAGGGAGAGGAAATCATGTGAGAGTTTTGAGGTCTATTCAATCCTTCTTCAGATATTTTACCTAGATTAAATAAAATTATGTACGTTTAAAGAAGCAGCCTATAGTAATCATTTACAATGTATAAGGGAAAATATCCTGAAAAGATTACAAGTTTAGTTTAAGAAGAATAAGCAGAAGCTTTGCTCCTTTAAAAATCACCAAGTGCTAAACAAACAAGATTCCCCTGGCCTCCTCCTCCTCCAAGCCTAGAGTTTGAAATTCAAAGGAACTTCAAAAGAAAACAACGTCATCGTTTTTTCTCTCTCCTTCAGCATCCTAAAGAAAAAATCTGCCGGAATTCCGTTACAACGTGGGAAAAGTTTCAGGGATAAAGAGATTTACTTTTCTCTCTCTCTCTCTGTCTCTCTCTCTCTCGTTTATGCATGTAAAAAAAACTCAGTCAGAAAGAAACCCAGGTTTTTTTTCCTCCCCCTTTTTTTCTTAGCAAAAACTGAGCCAAGGTGCGTATTGTCCTTTAAAAATGTTGTATAGGAAATGAAAAATATATTTTGCTGCGTTAACAAAAAAAGCGTCCGGAGAAAAAATTATATACAAGAATTGTATGAGGATGGAAATTTACGCTTGAGACTTGCTATTATTTTATTGTAAGCCAAATTATGCAAGTTATAAATAAATGTGAGGGCTTTTCCCTTGGCTCTTCCATTATTGTCAAGGATGAAAGGGCTAAAGGTTTGAAATAATCAAGGAGGATGTGGATAATTACATAGAATTGGATAGAAGAACGTTCCTTGAGAGAGAGGAGGGAGGACTCGTTGGATTTAATTATGTGTACATAATAAGTCCTGAATCAAATCCAACAGAGACAAGGGATTTGACTTGGGGAAAGATAAGTCTGGAGAGATGAGTTGATGTGTTAAATTTAGACCAAGTTGTTGGAAATCATCAAAGTTAAATCCTCAAAGAAATTCTAATAAATTACATTTTATTTGATGTTCTCAACCCTCTCATCATTCCCTCCCTAAACAAGGCTTTATTTACTTGAGTAGTCAAAGATTGTTGACTTTAATTATTATATTCAAGAGGAGGAGGAGGAGGAAGGGAAGTCAAGAATAAAAGTTGTTATTTTATCAAGACATCTAATTATTGAGTTTTCTCCATGTATTTACATATTCGAGACAGTTGGCTTTTTCATTTTCTTGTCGTTAACTGAGGAAGGGAAGGAATTCCTTAGCTTTTAACTCTGACCTTTTTCTATTTTCTCTCTTAATATTATTTCTCCAACCTACAATATAATACGGGAGGGAAATCCTGTGAAAATAACATTTAAAATGTATGGAAACTATCAAAGGTTCTTCTCCTCATTAATGACAAGAGAAATATATGTATAATATTGTGTAATTGAATCTTATGTACATCCTCTATGCTTTACCCCCCCCCCCCCTTACTCTACGTGAGCCTTTTAAAAAGAACAACCCGGTTAAACTTTCATTGACATACATTCATGCGTAGGCGTAGGCGTAAGTAATATAAATGTACGGCTATACTTTGACATACTTTAATTTATCTTCCCATATGGCAACACTCATCCTTGTAATGACGTGTTTTCCTTCCACTTATTGTTAGTAAACTAATACGTTGAGCTAGGGAAAAAGAAAGCTGGAGAAAGTACACACTTTCGGAGAGTACTGATTTTTATACGGAATCCGTCATATTTATTAAAACACCCAAATTTCCCACCCCCACACCACCAAGCCAACACTATTTTAACCACATTTGAGTGAAATGCTTTTTACATCAAATTTTTCTCACTTTTCATAACAGTGGAGTGAGAAAAAAGGAAAATGAAAAGAAATTGGTTGCAAAGAAAAATTGCAAATTTAAGAGGGATTCTTACATTAAAAATGTAACGCCCATTATTACTAGCCCTAGAATAAGGAATTAAGGAAGGGAAATTAATGAGAAATAATAGGATATGGAAGGTGGAAATAAATAGTATGAGGGAAGCTCAAGCTCTAATAATGCTCAATATAGTAGTTGCTAATTCTAAAAGGGATTTTAAGAATTCTCATGGAATTTATAAGCTGGAAATGGAAAAGGGAGGAGTGTATTTACACGTAAAAATAAGTAAATCTTCGTTAGAAGAATCCCTCGTGGAGTTGTTTCAGGACCATGACGTGCATTTAGACAGATATGGATGAGAGCGATAAAAAGACGACTCAATAATCACACGTGAGGATTAAAGTTACTACGTCATTGTGTACGAACACTCACTATGAGAAAAACCCAAGGAAACATTATGAGCTCCAAGCTTTTGATTATTTATCTTCAAAGCGGGAGAATTTATCATGCCTTTCCACAGTCTACTACAATGCAGACATTAAAGGAGAAATTTAATACTAAAGATAATGGCCCATATTAATTTCAAAAGCATTTCTCTCCTAAGGGAATTCCATGTTGGCTTAAGATACATAAGTAGTTGATGATACTTTTGGCTCTTATTTTCTCAGAGCATAGATTATCTCAAATGTTCCTACTCACTTATTACTTGAACCTGACATTTTCTAGAGCATTTCGTCCTTCCTCTTTAATTTAAATTCATAATTCCCTCAGACCCTACACATACAAGCTAGCTATATCGTACATGGAGCCCCAGAAATTAACACTTGTCATTTACCATTACATTTTACTAATTGAGAAAACTGGACTGGACTCTCGCTCAACTTATGTTCTGTGTACCTTGAATTACGAATTCCACTCAACATTTACCATCCTGTCTAAATTCCTAAGACCGAGAAAACCTAGAAATGTCTGGAAATATTAAACAAGACAAAATTACACATATATTTTATACGTTATAGCCTGGACATATGTAATTGCATTTCCTTACGACCTCTCTCTCTCTCCAAATGTGCATTAGAGTGTGGTAAAAATACCTGAAGCACACACACACACACACACATACAGAAGATTCGGGAAAGTTCCTAGTCATAATTTGACTCCAGATGTTACCCCTTTATGGCATGTTCGTTCTGCATTTGAAGAATACACAATAAGAGATCCAGGATGAAAATCCCTAGTTTATATTATTCAGAGAGAGAGAGAGCGAGCGTAGTAGGTTGGAGAGGAATTTTTCTAAATGGCATAAGTTCCTTGATAAATCTGTTGAATTCTTATGTAAATTTATATTTCCAAGTAGTATCCTGGATTTTTTGGAGGAGTGAGGTGAATAGTGTAGAGAGAATATCAATTTCTCTCTCTCTCTTGACGAGAAGAAAAAGAAGAGTGGGTGTTACGCTTTAGGAAACTTTAAGCTTGTGTGAGTGGAAGAGACTGAGAATATGATCCGGTAGGATCAAAGGCAGCGTAGTGGAGAAAAGAATAAATTTGTGAATCTTTTTCTATGCTAATTGATTTCACTTAGAAATTTATCTCTATCTCCTGTCTTCCTCAAAATTGTCCATTACAAGCTCCCTAAGCTGCTTCTGTCGCTTTTAAAGTTTTTAGCCTTTTCGCTCTGCTTGCTCTGTTGTTGGTAAATTGAAGAGAGAGAGAGAGAGAGAGATTTTGCTAAGAGCTCACGTACTAATTTGTATGCATATTTAAAACAAACTCCTCTTAGTTTGCCCAGGTAAGTGAGATCAATTGCTCTTTTAGCTTTCTCCCCCTTTTTGTTCAAGTACTTACTTATAGCTTTAGATAGGGAATTTACATGAGCCTACAAGAGTACGCTTGGGATTCAAGGTAAGAGAGAAAGTTTGGGATGAAATTTGAGCCAAGAGATTTCTTACCTTTTTACATATTTTTTACTCTCTTTCTCTCTCTCTCTCTTTGGTGAGTCAAGAGAGAATAATATTCTTCCTCTTTTCGTATGTATTATCCAAGGAAGGATGATATTCTCTTGAATCTTGAGACGTGGAGTTCTGTCTGAAAGTGCATATTTTTTCGGGGATTTCTGTAAAATTTTTGCTTTACTACTCCCTCAGCACCTGTTCTCCCAATGTATTACAAGCTCATTTATTTCCGAGGAAATATCCAAGTGTCAGGGAGATTTTCAAGCATCACTCGTGAGATGCATATATTTTCTATGAGTGTTCCCTTCCCTTCTCTCTTACACATTACATTACACTGCACTGGACTGTATTCCAGTTGCAATTCCCAAGGAAAAATCTCTTTTAAATTAGGACTTTTGTTTTAGTCCCAGCTTGAAGGATTTTTTTTCTCTTTCTCTCTCGACCTCGTAATTTATGGCAGTGGTTTTATGATACTATGTCTATAGAATTAGTAGAGGGCTGAAATCTCTACAGTATAGCTTGATCCTCAGCTGTTTTTCCCCTACCAATTTGTTTCTTTTAGACTTTAAAAAATTAGATTGCCAAACTTTTGACATATTTAGCCAAATTAACTATACAGCGTGAGTGAAG
>JAQFXU010000703.1:0-43507 GCA_034693705.1 Spatulosminthurus flaviceps | reverse complement strand
CAAGCAATTAGGCCATGCGCAGATGCGAATGGGAACGTTCTCAGCACTGTTTGTTTTCAAGCAAACAAAAGTAATAATAAATCACTAATTCGTTTTACCATTCTTTACAACTCTCAGTAAACAACATCAAATAGAATCAGGACGTTGCTTTTTGCGCTTTACAATATGGTATATGCATAAGGACGAACCCCTGCCATCCTCCTCATCACCATCATGCAGCTTTAAGTAAGGAAGATTTGGTGCTAAAAATGCGATGCCGCTGCAATGCACTGGCTGAAGAATTGAGAAGTACAAACTATTATTTTCAATACCTCACCTTTCACTTGTAGAATCAAGGAAAGCTTGCACATTGCCAGGATTTTTTGTATTCATTGGAACTGTGGACTTACGCTGCATTCTAGGAGCCGATTCGCGAGTATGAATTTTATGGCCGAAACTGAAGCAATGAAAAATACTAATCTAAATTTAGTATCTAAATCGAATTGATTAAAAATGCAAAATTTCACTACTCCAGTTTTGGCCTTGTGGTCTCAATTAAGGTAAAAGTGATTTCCTTAAATATGGAGTTAAATGGAAGGCCAAACTGTAGAAGATCCCACTGCCTGAAAAAGTGTTTGGATAAATGTCAAAAGTACACATTTTTATCGGTACAAATTTTATTTATTTATTTTACCGATAATTGCTCAATTTGTAAAAATTTCATGGGATCATGTCACCAATATTCGATTATGTTACCCACTTAGCTCCTTGTTAAATTTGAATGATTCCAGCTTGTTTGTGGACATTGAGTTCGACCTAGAGCAGTAATGTTTTGCGTTTTGCAGGAAGTAGTATGTATACACAGAACACAGTATAAAACGCCAAAACAGTAAAAAATTAATATTGACCGAATTATTTCAACGCTACTAATTTTGACCATTTTTTCCCAATTATTTTCCTACAGAATTAAATTTCAATCCTTTGATTGAAGCCCATATAATATACAATCCTCTATTTTTCCATTTTTACAAAAAAATTAATTACTCGTCACGGAACTTTGAAAAATTATGTACATAATCTTTACCGATTCCATTTTTCCTTTTTGCATTCCGGCTTTCAGGCCAAGAATTTTTGAGACAACGGCTCAACGGCATCTTGTACAATAATGTACAATAATTGGGTCAAAATGGTCAAAATTAGTAGCGTTGAAATAAATCGGTCAATATTAATTTTTGGCCTTCCATTTAACTCTATACTTAAGCAAATCCACTTCTCTCAATTTTGGTCACAAAGGTAAAGCTACACAGTAGTGAAATTTTTCGTGCATGTACTTTTTAGCATCATCATTAAGAAAATAATTTTATATTAATATTTTTCACTCAATTTCAAGCCTAAAAATCCACGCTCGCCAATCAGCTCCAACAACCAACTCTGTGATGGTTGAAATCACAACGAAAGAGAGAAAGAGTGTATTGTAAATTACATATGTAGACATAATGTACACTTGGCAACTGTAGCATCCTACTCCATTGCAATAGGAGTGTTTTATTATGATCAAAACGATAAAATATGCAGATTTGAGCGCAAGGTCTGTACCAAAGAGGAACGCTTGTAGTGTAAAAACTTTTTATTCTCTAGTGAATCAAAGTAGCATGGAGCTGGTATTACCAGCAGGCAAGTGTTTAAATACGTAGGGTAAAAGAGAGAGAGAGAGAAAGAGAGATAAAAGGGAATAATAGGGAGGGTTGCATATGGCACCCTAAATTTACTCCAGGGTGAAAAATGTTCCAAAGCCAATGTAAGCTGAACACTGTACTAGTGGCTTTAATCTTTAGGATGAGCCAGATGATGTAAACATTGAGTGTAGTCAGGAGCGCTGTGAGCAAACAGCTTGCAAATATGAGGGCATCAATGAGGAGGTTATTAAGACCTATTGTTTGGCGGTGATGTGTGTCCGCCGAGTACAACGCCCCTGCAATAAACACTAATCATTGAACAAATCTAATTCCAAAAATATTTATTTACTATGCATGTGAAGAATTCCAAAAGAAACTATTTCCCCATTCTATCCTCATTCCTTCCTCATCTAATAACCTCTTCTGTCCCATTCTGGGCGGGTTAGTTAAATATATTGAGGAGCCCAAATGGGAAAAATACATACACCTCGAGATGCTTGAGCGACCACTACCAGAACTATGACAATGGAAAATATAATATTGTGACATGCCCGCACGTCCTTCAATCCTCTTCATTCATTGACAAACCCGAAGGAACACTGGCGTAAAATGCCGTATGGTAAAATAAATATCAATCCTTTTACTTTTTCCAAAGAATAACAAACGGACACACTATAAAGTGAAAACATGTGACCAACTTTTTCTCTATTATTCTATTATGCAGTCACTCAGAGAGGAGGGAGACCGCTCCGCTCCTCCTGCCCTGACCATTACCTTTGACTTTGTACATGCCAAATACGTTGAGTACTCTGAGTCAGTACACATTCAAGTACATCTTGGTCTCACGGAGCAAATCAACTAACTTCAAGTAATCTATGTATGTACAATGACCCCCTATACATATGAACGAAGATGTGATATGAGAGTGAAGTGAGAGGCAAAAAGGAGAGTCTAAAACTAAAGCTGCACCCTCATTGTTGACATTGCGTGAGCTCAAATTTTCTAACTTAATTTACGGTGTGAGTGAAGTGCACAAGCACATGGAGAGGACACATAGTTTTAACATACACTGAAATGCCCACTGGCATGGACCAAGCCATAGCTAGGACTTTCCTCACTCCAAAGAAACCAGCCACGACTGCCATGACTGGTATGTGTACAAAACTTTTTCCCCGTCGTCACTATAACCACTTCTATATACTAGACAATGGCAACGTAATGTGAAAACCAGTGAAAATATCCAGTCTGCAGCAAAATCACTTGGCAATCAATGGAGCTTTTAGAATTATTTCAAACACGTCGTGTCCTATACCGCACCAGTAGCCTCCCAACCCGTTCTCTAGATAATCATAATTACACGGGTTGACAGAAGGGCTGATGAGACAAGTGCATCCATGATAAGATAGTTTCTTGAGCAAATAAAATTAAGTGGGAATGCAGAGACATTTTAACATATCAGCTTAATACTGGTCCTCTCCTATGCCGTGCCTTCGATTGGCACTCGTAGATATAGAAACTTAGATACATCATATTATACAAGCAAAAGCCACCACGCAGGAAAGTACACCTATGTATGTAATATAAAGACGCACGTATGTATGCCTATATTCTAGCCTTGGAAAGTTCCAGGGAAAAACTGTACATGGATATAAAAGAAGTGAACCAGCGGCAAGGAAAGGTTTTCAACTTGACGTATTTATACTTACAGCTCCATAAAAATCTATAGATATTATATAGACCCTTACCTAGAATTTGAGTTTGGGGGTATTTCTAGAGAGAAATGGAATGGAGAAAGACAACAAAAGTGGGAACAGATGAGAGATATGGAATAGGGGGAGAGTGCGGGATATAAGGAGGCCAGAATAAGCTGAGTTAGCTGGTGGGGAGGGTGGGTAGGAGAGGAAACTGTTCAAGCCGTAATTGGACGGTTGAAATCAAATTAGTTAATTGCTCATTGGGCATCCCGATGGTTTTTCTAATCTGCGCGTGATAATACTAAGATGATGTTTGGTTTAGTGATAAAAGTTGTTCCGGGGCCTGGTTTGTTCTCTTCTCTTTACGAGTCTCGTGGAAGCTTCAACTGATTTGATTTGACGCTATTGTACGACGGTAATTCAATTTACCTTCCGACTATCCAACCAAACTCTGAATCATAAATGTTTGACTTGGCCTAAATCAATCGAATCATCTCGCTTTGCTTCTCTATTCATCATCTTCTTATTTGCTATTCCCCCGTTGACTCAACTCTAACTAACTATAACATCTCATTATAATTGTCTTATCTCACCAATCACCACCACACCAGATATACCCAACTATGTACAAGAGCTTCAAGTAGTGTGCTTTCGTCATCTTTCTCCACAGTAGCACACCATGTATACATTCTTCTTGTTAACCACCTCACTACGTACATATTACTTATAGCTAATAATGTAACATGCACAAGTCTTCATAGACTCAAGACAAGACTTTTACCATATCTAATAGAAATTCCAGCTTAACCAAAAAGTCCATACATGCTTTCCTATGCATACTCTCTCTCTCTCTCACTCTCTCTTTCCTCTGCTGCCATTCTTATATACTTTCATTAAATGCAATTACCACCCCCCTAAGTTTTACGCGCCTCAACTTTCTCTATCAATACTTTGTATTTTCTTTCCCACTGGAAAGTGCCACACTTGATACTACTTAAAGTCAAGACAAAAGCTGTAAAATGTTTTACTATAAACACATATACCTTTTAGAACTAGTCTAAAATATAATGATGAGCCCTAAACCATTCCCCTACTGCAATTAAGGTTGCATTCTAATTCTAAAAGCATACTTGTGATACTTGGACGCATGCACAAATATGTGCACGTGACGAGTATCCAATGCAGCAATGGCAAAGGTACTATGTAACAGACTGAGCCTGAGTATACGGAAAGGCTCCCTTGAACAGATGGTACATATAATACCGTGTTAATTTGTTGTCAGACAAATCCTAAAGTAAAACAAGGAATGCTCAAGCAAGGAAATTATGTACTACAAGGCGTCGTCGTTGCAAAATTCAAATGAAAATATTCATATGTATATGTTCTATAAATAAAAGCTGTGCATGAGCAACATTTGAACTTTCACTCTCTAATAAATGTTGTTTGCACAAAGTTTGCATCGGCCTTTCCAGCTGCTCTCCTAATCACAGCCATACTCATTTCCACGATGGATTTTAAAGCTGTTATTCTTATGTTGTTGTTAATTTAGAAAAATATGATATTCATTAGGAACGTCTATAACAAATACTTAAAGGAAAATTCCTCCACAGACAAACTACTATAAAGTAGCCGTTGCCATTATTATTGAGTTAATTGCAATCGTTTTTTCAATTAATCGGATATTTGCCATTAATAATGATATACTTGCAAAGGATGACGAGTACTTAATTGTGACGGTTGAAGAACACAATTACCTTGATGTTAAGTGAAAGGAGGTCAAATTTTTATCATCATTTCATACTCATTTAAGCATGATTTTCCTCGTGAATTAACAATAAATTCAATAGGTATTTCAGCAAGTGCTTTTTCGATTTTCCAATCCTTTGGTTTTCAAACGGAAACATTAGTGACTACACAAAAGCTACTTCTTATCACAATTGATTTTTGCCTGCGAAATAATGTTCATTTTATGTTTAAAATACAACCTATACTCAACTGTATATTTATCCTGACCGATATTTTATTATATAAAATTACCCATTAATTTCGTAAAAAATTTAGATGCCATACCAAAATATCAAATATCTTGTTGACGTAAGTTCCTTAATCCGAGTGAAGTTTACCGTAATTTTACTTCATCTGTATTTTATATTTGAGGGCACAAATAGTACATTCTAGAAAACGTCCAGAATGTCACAGAATTTAAAAGGGATATGAATCTTAGTTACCAAACGTATGGAGGATCAGCGAGCTATCACTTTGTATGTAACATAGGTGTTCGCGATGAGGGCGATCCTAGCTATAGTTCTTGATCGCTTAATTTTAACGATTTCACTGTAAAATACGCTTTTTTGGCAATTATTATTGTGCTAAACTAGAACACCACTTGCGTAGAATTGAAATGAATTGAATTTTATTGTACGAGCCAAATGACGTACGTGTGAAGTTAAAATTTCTACATATTCGAATTTTTAATTTCGAAAACTGAAAATGCTCATTAAATAGTAAAATGAAAGAGATGAATTAATAGAGGAAGATAATGACAATAAATGAGACATTCTTTTTAATTGTTCGTCATAATGATTAATAGCTTGCAATCAATTAACGAATGAATTAATTAATTACGACGAAATCATTATTATATTTTTTTTTTGTAATTGAAATGCAGCCTGGTTCTATGCATTATTTTTTCTGAGGACGGTATACATAGTCTTTATATTAATCTATATCACCGTAGACGGCATCTATACACCATCATTATTCAATCTGCAATAATTAGTGAGGTTTCCTAATCAAATTAGAACCTTGGAAGTAAGTATTGAGCGTGCGGATTTATGTCTTTAGAGGGCTATTCTCAGCTTTCCGAGATATTAGCTTTGACGGAAATAGCTGTCACTGGGTGAGAACGGTGTCCCACACTGAAATCACATTACAGTTCGTTACCGCAGTTAGCAAGGTTTAATCGCTCCTGTGGTTTCCTACATAAGTACAATCATTTTATCTAAGCCCGAGAGAGTACAGCCAAAAGTTCCATCAAATTGATGTACCTATGCAAGGTAAAATAAATTCTTCAATTTATAATACTTGGGGGTTTAGGTTGACATTATTACAGCTCAAGTTATTTATCCGTAGAACTAAAGTCATGTCTCTGTAACTAGAACCTAAATTTTTTCCAACCATCACCACCACCACGAAGTTCCTTCGAGGCATGTTGCAGTGTTTAAAGTTGGAATGACATCAAGGCAGGAGTTACAGCTTTAAATACTATATTTTAGAGAGTCTGATATGATACAAATGACATGGATTGGAGTTTTGGAGAGTAGTGAAATCTCAATAGCAAAGAAATTTTTGAGAGACAGAGAAATGCAATGGCCATGTGTAAGCATATCTTGTGTTGCCCCATTTCCGTTGAAAAACTATGTAGGGGACTTTGTAAACTCAAAATTAGTATTGAGGAACATTTCTCAGATTTGATCGGAGGTTAAGAGTTAACAAAGAAACATAAGCAAAATCAAGGCAATGAGAAATTTGCCTTGAGGTTTAGTTGGATTATATTTATAGGATTATTAGCATTTCTTTACAATGAATGGAAGATAGAGACGTACCTGCTAATTCTGGAAGTCGGGGATACAGCATGCCATTCCTTGCGAGCCATTCGAGCTGAAGCTGATGAGCATTGGCAACACTAAGGCCGACAAATGGAGATGAGGAAGATGATGATGAGGAAGAAGCTTGTACCTTGTGGTCAGAACAGTCCATGGAAGGAAGATGAAAGGCAGAACTGCCAAAATGAGACAAGCCACCGGTAGGCATGTAACAGTGAAGCGAGTCAAAGATTCCTCCTGCATCCAACGAGTGGCCATGATGACCCCGATGTCCTGCACTGTCTAAAGTCCCACTATTCAAATTGCTATGTGACATCACCATGTCCATGTCTGTCCTACTTGATAAGTTACAATTTGCTGACGCTGAACTGACCACCGCTCCACTATCCATGATAAACCGACTACTTCCATTTGATCGTCCATGAGAATTTTGACTACCATTGTTATTGTTAATGTTGTTGTGATGAAGACTGTTCTGATTCGGTAAAATTTTACTCAGTTGCTCATGATGGAAATGTGGGACAGGGTCCAAATGCGTAGGACTGCTGGAACCTTGCTCTGAGCCGGGAGAGATCGGTGGACTCAAAGATGCTGCCCGGCTTGTTGAATTTGGAGATGTTGACCTGGACCAAGTTGTCCATTGTTTTGTGGAATTTGGAGACTCACGTGCCAAGAGAACGTCAATTCGAAAAGACTTTTTCTCCGACATATTTTCCCTCAGACCGCTTTGAACAATTAGATGAACAACTAATGTGTCTTGAGCCACGTCCACCAGGAAACCCGACTTTTTCTATGAGCCAGTCCTATCGCTGTGACTGTCGAACGGAGTGTTGGGTAACTGAGAAAAAACCCTGGTAGAGACTGTCTGCGGACGACTAGAAGATATCCCTTGGACTATAGGACTATGGACCCGCCTCCCCTCACCAATCCACCGCCTTTATTCACTAAATCAAGAGGTAAACGCCAGCCCTCCATTGATTTTCTACCACATCCTACCATCAAACAATCCGGCCTCATTTTCCTCTCCTTCTTCTCATATACTCTCATGACTGTCGCCTTCCTTGGGTAACATATCTGGTTATGTACTACCCGGAATTCTCTCATATGCTCTATGCTTTGACTGGTAGTCGTCGTCTCCTCAAATCATAAATGTCCAATCTAATTAACAACAGCTCATTCTTCCTCCAAACCTTCATCATACCGCTCACATTTTGTTTGACTCGACGATTTCACACAAAATCCTACTACATTTCTTCCTCCCACTCCCGTCAAATACCTATAAAGTCCAAATCCTCTCACTTTGACTCTCCAACCATGCTTCATGTACCTTTCAACCACACTTCATTTCTTCTCATTTAAATTGTATATATTCATCCTCTCACTCCATAGAAAGGACGAGAAATCTACACGTATTGGGTAGCACAATCACTCAAATGTTCGTAGTACGTTGCAGTCAAAGTCCTTATGAAACACGTTTGTTTACGAAAGAAATGTTTTGCAATTTGCAATCACTCTTCCGTGAACTTTCCTTGCGGAATAGATGGATTGAATTCATTTCATATAGTATGTAATTATTATTGACATTTTTGCCAATGTCCAAGGTCAACAGTCAAGCACTAACTAGGAAGCTTTCATAAAGCTTTTGTTATAAATGTTGTTGGAAGAAAGCACAGATTTATTTATGAGCTGTTTTTCATCGTTAATAGTTTTTTATATTATGGAGCTGAGAAATGGTACGGAAAGTTCCCAACCATGGGCAAGGGGCAAGGCTGAAATGAAAATGATATTTTTGTTAAAATTTTTAAACCCGTTCAATGTTACTGAGAAGCATTGTGTATTCAGTTTTCTCAGTGCTTACATCATTTAATGCATTAACTATATTAATAACCCAAGTTGTAGGTATATATTCGGGAGCTTAAATTCGATATGATAATTTATAGGAATCGTCCTCTTTAGAAAAGTTATGTAATTTGTGGAGATCATTATGGAAATAATAATTATTGTTGGCTTTAGCCGAAACATACTGGATATGAAGTAACAACATAAAGAGAACTTATGAAGGAAACGCAGATCCATTCGCTGTTGAGATTGAGCTGCATTAATGCCATCTATTGTGCTAAATATATTCTCTTGGGAGTTAAAGACCGGGACCTACATGCAAGGAGAGTGAAAGCAAAGAATGCGGCTGGGTGGCTTTCATTTCACGAGGGATTGTGTAACACAAGGAAGCTCAGTAGGGAATCACGGAAATAATGCTGTTATATGGTTAAAGAAATTAAGAGGTATAATGTTCACTATTTAAATCAAAGTTTTTATTACACTGATTCCGAAAGTCAGTAGTCTTGCAAATAAAATTTTAATGTGACGTAATGAAAAATTTTGAAACGCAGCGTTGAACGTTTCTACTTAAAACTTATTACACTGTATGCATTATTATACTGAGAGAATCACTTGGACTTTCAATTTATATCCTACTCCATAAGATAAGAACCACGACAATCCTAATAATAATTACTCAAATAACGCCGCTATCCCATAGGGAAGTACAACAACATAGTATTCATTGGGTTATTAGTATGCGGTTTGAAAGTCTAACGAAACATGTCACAAAAACAAGAAAAATGAACTAAAAAAAAGTTATCTTTAATTCGATTATTTGAATTAACACAATAAAATTAAGTTATTCTGAATGGTCAGTTATCGGTTAAGTGAGTACGGCATGTATTTTTGGAGTGAAGTATACCGTACCCTTAAGTACCCTAGGAAGACAACCATCGATGTTTTAAACATTCTGCAGCTGTAGCCCTCTTTGCTGGGTCGAATGCCAGCATTGGAATTAAAAAATCTGCAAAATCCCTTGCATCATCAGCAGACCATTCGTATTTTTCATACAAAACATCGTAGAGACGCCAAGGCTTAAGCTTTGTAATGTGACGGAGCTCCCCTACAAAACAAATAGAGCTGTTTACTACTCTCATTTTTGGAAACATTAGAAAACATTGAACTCACATACCTTTTCGGTTAAAAAAGTCGCGAGAATATTTCCCACTTAAAGCCAAGTGTTTCGGGATTGGTCCCAAAAGCTCAATTATGTGCGCCAAGTGATCTTCATCTCGAGAATAATCTTCACCAGTGTGAGGTTCAAATAAATAATCGCCAGTGGCAAGTTCAAACGCCTAAAACGTTAATAAAAGTTGATAAACAATGATACCATTGGAATTGCTTGTCGTTCCAGATTTATCAATTATTTGACGTACCATACAGGCCGTACTCCATATATCTGCTGGTCCACTATAACCAGCTCCAATCAACACCTCCAAGCAACGGTACTGCCTTGTCTGAATATCTTCAGTAAAATGGTGATCCTTCGCAATTTAATAAAGTATATTTTTATGATTGGTTAAATCAAGGACTCAATTCTTATTTTAGAGATCAAAGTTCAAGAATAATCAAAGTATTATTCACCATCCAGCAGGCATTTCCCAAGTCAGCTATTTTGATCTGAATATCACAAACTTCTTTCACAGGATCCAGTCGCCTATTAGTAGGTAAATTAGGGCAAGAAGTGGTACGATGAGCTGATTTAGCTGATGAAGAGGCCTCTTCTACAATAGTATTAATGAAATTACAATTCAGTAAAACCGACAATGAAATGAATACAACGGTACCGTCGGTACCACGAATAAAGAAAAGTTATGGCTAACCATCAACTACATCACCATCCGTCGAATTTGCAGAGCCTACTTTTGATAATTCTATATTAGAATCACCAAGTTGCTTGTCTGAATTGTCTAAAGCAGACATTGATTTTGACGATTCAATTTCTTTATTCGTAACTGTAATATTTTCTAATGTGGAGTTCGGACCATTAGTTCGAGGGCTATTGAGTAATTCAGCATCCTGAAAATGCCTATTTTGTTCTTCTAATAATTGTGCTTGCTTCTTCGCCTTTTTCTTCAGCTTCTTTTTCTTATTCTTTGACATTTTAGATTCATCTTGCCGCTTATATTCCTTAGGAGCCGTACTCACTGTAGTATAAAATAATTTATCAATTGCTAAATGGTTAACTTCTTTTGCCCGTTGTATAAATCTACGTTCATGAGTTGGATATAGATTCAATTCTTATTCAATTCCCAAGGACATGTCAACAAACCTGCTGAACCGGGTAATTTCATTCCCAACTTCTGCCAAGTGGTCGCTTCGTGCGCCAGATTCCGTACATGCTGGTCATCGACGCACATGAGAATATTTTCTGGCTTAATATCCGTATGAATAATTTTACACTTCGTGTGTAGATAATCCAACGCTGCTAGAGTCTACAAGATAAACAAATATTGTACCAAATTAATTACTGTTTACTGTTTCTCGAACCATTAGTAGTTGCTCAGACGATTAATATGCTTTTCAAACTATGCCTCAAACTTGCATTACCATAATTAAAAAGTAATTTGGCTTGTTTTTCATCGAACATACCTGCTTCATAATACTCTTTACATTTTGTAAGGGAATGCCTTGGTAGTTGGACCGAATAATTAGTTTTAAAAGGTTGTTTCCTAATACTTCAAACACCATACAAACATGCGTGCCATTGACTCCGGTAATTTTAAAATCATCAAGAAGTTGGACAGTCTTTTCTCGGTTTGGATCGGAGAGATCAGCTTCTCTCACCTGCAATACACAGAATACAAATGTTAAAATTCAATCAGCAAGTTTTTGTTAAAATCAAAATAATAATTGCTTTACTTACACATTTTAATAATTTTATCTCATCTAAGGCCGTGTCGGTGTAATGAGGAGCACTTTTCACAACTTTGAGAGCGACGTAACGATGTGCTCTGGAATTACAAAATAAAATCGTGCAAATTGCTGTCATTGAACCATTACCAAATTAATCAAAGAAAAACGAATACAGCTTGAAAATTGGAGGAAGACATCTGAAACTTACTGAAGGTCCCAACAAAGCCAAACAGTAGAAAAATGCCCCCACCCAAGTTTACGTACCACATGATACCGAGCATGAAACAGATCACCTATTTTTACTGGATGGTAGCCACCTGAATATATGACCACACAAAATACCGTCAACATTAAATTAACTGATACACTTAAAAATCATAACAACAAATCTAAACTCTAACGCATTTACCTTTACAATAATCCCTTGGATCTTCCTGTTCATCATCATCAGATCCTAAGATTTCTTCTGCTTCCTCCGAGCCATCACTTGTGTTTGAGGATGTGCTTGAAAAAAAAGATTATAAAAATTACATTCTCCTCTTTCCACCGAGCTTGTCAATCAATCTACGCACAAACAACAGTTGTAACTTACCGACTATGATTAGGATCTCTTCCCCTTGGTGACACTCTAGCTTTACCAGCCGCACCCGCAGCCAGCTTTTTCATATATTGATTCTTACGATTTTTTTTCTTCGCCCGGATAGCCATAACTAAGAAGAGAGAACAATGAAAAAAGATGGCTTTTAGGCAAATTTCTTTTCGGATACAAAAATATTCATGACATTCCCTGAAACTACTACAAAGCGCTGGAAAAAGAACAAACTAGACAGCACTGCAATAATAATAATGAATTACCGTTAATTCTGTGATACATAGCAATAATAAAGTACTGGAATTTATAGAAGCCCCAACATGACAACAGAAAAAGTTGGTTTAGTCTTTTAATTTGCACCAATATTAGTCGATCCTTTAGTCGGTCAACCACTCGAGAAGCAAACATAGCTGCTCCAAGACAATTAATTCTATTTAATGTACAAAACTAGGGATATCAAAAGGAAGGTTTAACTAAATTTTAGATTCTAGTTTCTTTCGTCACAAAAATTAGAGTTACAGGAGGGTAATTTTATTGCACAAAAATATTTTTGTCTGGGGTTTCTAATATAGTGACTTTACTGCGCGTATTTCAAGCAGGCTTATAGGTCCAGATAAAAGAAGCATTTTGTAAAGCACTACGTAACGTTTCCTTACATCGAAGTTGGCAAGTTTAAATGTTTGATCCTGTGCCAAAAAATCATGCTAAGTTCAAAAATTATGTCAATGTCACTTCTTTAGGATCTAAATAATAATTTTAAAACTGCATCTTATTGCTTATGACGTGAGTGAAGTAATTCCGCCAACTCTACGAGCATCATACATGAAAAACCCTCCTTCTCCCTACTTCTATTTGCTAAATCCATTTGCAAGTAGTAAATGGAGACAGTCTAATTAAGAACTTTTGGGCCATTGGGAAGATATTGCGCATAACACGCCTTAGGTACAACGACTCCTCAGTGCAGACAGGTATACACACATACCAACAAACTTTTTTCCCGATGCCTATTCTAAACAACCTTCTTCAATTTCGGAAATAATAGTAATGCGCCTACTGACAAGTATCTTACGTACGACATTTACAACATTCACGCCTCATTGCTGCATTTTTTTTCTCTGAAACATTTCCAATGACTATATTATAACAGTCACGCAATTTATACCCGTGCAGAATGATCTATAAAAATAAAAGTAATCCAACTCTCTGTACTATAAAACAAGGAATGTTGATGTGTATCATACAAAATTGGGTATATCCCCGAAATTCTATAGCTTTATAATGGAGTAATTGGTGCATTATTTTGACATTCCACGCAGGTGATTGTACCAGACTAAAGAAATTCTAAACACCTAAATAGGTCAAATACCATGCAACTTATGAATAGGTAAAGCCGAGGTGCAATCAATGTTACACAAAATCATGGAAGAAATTTATTGCTTCCTATTTCTCATTTCACAGCCTTTCTGTTTGCGTAATTTCTTATCCATAAAATAATAAATGTAGCTTCCCGGAAGTACCTCACAGTGAAAGAATTATGATGGACTAAATTAAGCATATTTGTAATTTTGAAGAATTAAATAATGGAATGTCAGCCTAATATTATAAGACGTTGTGTTCTACTTGTGAATGGAAATCGTATTTTCCTTTACCGTTTTCAAATTTTCATTCTGACGTAAGACCAATTTGACCAGAAAGATAAAATTCACAAAAGCATGTACTCAACAACCCAACCTTTAGCTAGCCTTCAATGATAATCTCAACCCTAAGTATTACCATCGAGTCCCATTGTCCTATTAAAAACTGAAAAAATATAGCCAATATTGACATCAAGTCCGAATTTAGGTAACACTGAGCATCAACAAGTCGCAACAAATGACTTTCCATCTCATCATTCCCACCATAATACCTACCTGGAAGTTTAAAAGTGTTTTAAAATAGCACTAAACCCAAGGGTTTTGATTTTAAGCTGTAATCTCTCTGGACGGAGATTTCATGTAAGTCGCATTAATCATCACATCATCACAGAGATAGGAAACACGCTAAAGGCTCCTTCACTTCTCATCTCAACCAACTTACTTGCTTACTTTCCCTCAATTGGCAAGGTATAAGCGATATGTGCATGGTTCAATGTCCTTACGGCGTTATGTGATACACTGATTTTTATACTTGATTCTATTTTCTATTTCTACAAAACCAGCACTGCACTAGCCTGATTTAAAATGCAGTAAATTGTCAAGAAAAGAAATGCAGACAGAATGTAATGAAGTACACCGCCACGTCGTCGACAACATAAACTTTGTTTCATGAGCATGTGAAATTAAATTCTGTATAATTATTTCATTCCGGAAGGCATTCTTCTCTGGAAACACATTCCATCCTGTTTTCGCTTTACAAGAAATCAAGAAACTGTAAGAAGCTTAAAAATAGTTACAAGTTTACAGTAGTGGCACAAGCATGATGATGATACGATGATGTCATTTTAGGGCAGCCCATTAAAAGATTCTCCTTGAATCCTGCAGAGATAAAACTATAAGCCTCATGCATTCAGAATTCAGAATCAATAGATTTTCAATAACCTTCAGGCTTTTCAAACGAAGATTCTCTTCTGTACTTCTTAGAATGACTATACGCAACTTTTGTAGCAATGTAACATCATCTCTACAAACTTTCAATGCTAAGAACAACTTATTGAAACAAAATAACTTCTTTAACAATCGGCTGGGCATTAATTTAGAAGCATCTAACTCTATTGTATGAATTTTCATTCAAATCTGAGCTCGCATTTTATAACGAAAATATTGTCTGCAATTTAAAAAGATTATTCTCCGCTAAGAACTGTTTGAATTAAATCACCAATCCACAATCACCAGCAAATACTATTGACCCATTTACCCAATAAATTTAAAAAACAAATTTAAATCCCCAAAGTTCGCAAAAGTATACAGGCACTTCTTCTACAAGAAAATTAATGCAATAAATCTACACCAATTCGTTTGCATGATTAGCAGCCAGCAGCACTCGACCTCAAAAATACCAACACCAAATTATGCAACAAAATTCTAAAAAAAAGGAAAGAAATCAAAAAATACAAGAAACTCCAATTCAAAGATGACATAATAAATTATCAATAACCAGCCACTATGATTTTGCACTATTTCGCTGCAAATACTTGCAACCATTTAAACCTACTAGTAAATAAAAAACTACACGACCTTAAACATGAAATGGCAACAAATGCATTACCTCTCCGATTGACTTCAACACGTGAAACTTTATCCTTATCAGTGTCCATGACTTGACTGGAGAGTTGAAGTTTTGTTTGACAGAAACCACAAAACAAAGAAGGTAACGTGTGAATTCCAAACTGTGTTTTTTTTATTCAATTTGATAAATAATTATTATTCAAAATTTTTATATAACTTGTGAGGGACAAAAACCACAGAGTTAATATTTTCTTCCCAAAAAAGAACAAGTATATGCAGGGGAAGGGCAGTACACAATAATTAGGTTAAACACATCAAAAAGGACGTCAAGTCAACGATCTGCAGCAATCATTTGGGGATCAAACGGAATAAAATCTTGCTTAAATAAATAGTAGATTTAAGAGACAAAATAGCGAATCAGAGGGAAAGACAGAGAGAGAGAGAAAAGATTTATGTAGACGATCATAAAAAGAGGCAACGGCACAATTATCCAAAAAAGTGTTCAAAGGGATCCAGCCGTTCTTAATTTGTTTTTTTAATCCCAAAAAATAATACCATATACATTCACACACACACAGCAAAATGTCAAGTCAAATAATGACATAAGTATTTACTCTTGAACAACTGATTTCAAAATTCCTCACTTCTCTTATTCACACACTCACAACAGAGACACTTCTTTCAAGGTATCGTCAATCAATTCTATTAATTATTGCAAAAAACTCCACCACCAAAAAAAAAGAAAACAACTCTTCTCCTCGTATTCCAATGACACTCTCATTAATTATTATCGAAGTAACGATTTCTCCAAATGTTCCACAATGTTAAATATTTATTCCATAAAATTCCACGTTTGTCCCAGTTCAAATCCACTGAAACTAATTCAACTCTGTCCATGTTTTGAAATTGACTCTCAATGAAAAAAGAAAGGCTGTCCCAACAAACAAACTCAATCCTTTTTTCCCCTTCCTTTAAAATCCTAGATAATATTGTCAGATTTACTGGAAAATACTTTTTACTCAAATTTTTCTTTACTTTTATCAAAGTATTTTTATATTATCTATTCTTGGGTTCCTATTATAGTTTTTCCCCCAGAATATATGAAGATTATAATAATTATTAATAATGGTTGCTGTAAAATTGTACTTTTTAATATTACTGATCACTTCCTTTTTTTCAATGGGTAGTACAACACAGTCACTGACTATATCTGTAATTTAGCGCTAGTCAAATAATTTTACACCAGCGACAGCCAACCAATTCAACCAAACCTTTTACTTTATTCAGACACACACACAGTCACAGTCACACATACACAACTCTACGAGTTTTTCTCTTCTAGATTTCGAGGGCTAAAGTATATATTCAGCTACCTTTCCTACATATCTGTAGAGTGTATACATAATAACAATGCTCTGTAAATATGTACATGCTCGTATGTATACGCCTTTCCAATCCTTTCATAAAGAAGGGTGAGCAATGAGGATTGACTGAGTGAGAGAGCAGTGCCAGTGCGAGCGAGCATGTTTTGTGAGGAGAAGGCAAAAAGAAGCTTTAGCCGAGTTTTGTAGTAGTGAAAATATATGTTGTACACTGTATACATGGCTCGGGATGGAGTAAAGAAGAAAACGTCCGTCCACGTCAATACTGAATAAATGGATCCTATATAAAAGAACATGGAGCGTTTATTGGGCATGTAGGACTTCTTGATGGAAGGAAAATGCAAGGTGTATTTGATGTTATACTATAACATGTTACCATGCCGCAAAGGTATGGGCAATTATAATCACTTGGCTAGATGGTTGGTAAAAGTAAGAAACGTGAAGAAGGTAAGTATTTACACCTTGGGAGTTTAGCACTTGGAAATTGGGAGGGTTTTAAAAAATTTGACAAATTATTTGCTAGTATTAGGAGAGCATGTACATAGTTTACTTGACTATGGCTAATGTAAAGGTGAGGGCATAAATAAATAGCTATTAATATTTATGAGATGGCCTTTTGGTCATGTTTCGAGTGTAAGAATGTACTGCTTTCACGTTGAATGAAATTATGGCAATTTTATGCACGGCTACGTGAAACTTGTTAAAAGAATTGTAGTAGTACTTTGGCAACTTAGGTGTATATAACCTTGTTGCATTGTGAAATTTAGGGGTATTTGATTACGGGGATTTTAAGGATTGTGTGTGTATTGTATGTTAATGTGGGAACTGGTATTTTTATGTTTTCATCAATTAAACAAGGAGCAAATTGTTTGAGGCGATACTAATGAGTTAAATGCATGGTCCTTTCGCATCCGTGATGTCATTTGGTATACTTGAGAATTTTGAGAGGAGGGTTTCGTAAGTTGATAAATATTACGGATTGTACTCTATAAAATTAAGGGAGGTTAAAGGAATGGAGCAGGAGATATGGATGGGAGAATGATAGTGCTCTAGAAAATCGGATAAAGTGAGGGCACAATTTGAGAAAATTTGGAATTTATTTTCATTTGGAAGAAAATTTAGCCAAATACAATACATTTGCTTTGTGGATAATGGTGGGCGTCGAAACGCGAGTATTTATTTATTTTTTGCATACGGATAAAAAGAGGAGCGAAAGGAAATACAGCAGATAATATTATAATTTGTAATTTGTTTGAAAGGTGAATGGAAAGATAGAAAAACTAGAACAAATTCCTTGGGAGGCTTGTGTTTACATTGTTTCGAATATTCAACCAAAGAATTCATTTGATTATATCGGACTAATAATAACAATGAGCATAAAATTATTTTAACCCACGTGGAACTCAAGTTTACTTAATATTTGTATAATTTAACCACCAAAGCTATACAGTATTTATAATTATCGAATAAAATTGCTAATAAGAATAAATCTAATGTGACGCATTTTACGAGAACAGGAAACCGAAGGAAAAGCTTTCTTTCATTCAAAACATGTCCTTTGCTGCAGCATGATTTCCAATGTGCCTATACTTAATGCTGTAGAACTATTAGAAGGACTTGACAAAGAGCGTTAGTAATTAGTAAATATTACTGGTTTTCACTGAAAATTGTTGGAAATTGGAATATTTCAACCACTACTTTAATTTTAAGGCTGTAACTCCAACGATTATTATGTACAAACCACAAAAACAAATGGTCTTGTATACATCTGTTAAAAGAGAGTACTTAAAATCATTCACTGACTTGTAAACTTTTTAGAGTTACAAATTAAAGATCCGTGCTTTTAGATAACAATCAGAAACTATAACGATACTTTTATATGTAAATTATATCTGCGTGAAAAAGTATAAAGAAAACAAGTTCAGTAAACAATTTAAAATGAAGCAAATGTATGAATATGAAGTACGCAGTACGTTACGGTAGGAATTCGAACACACCGAAAAGGAATGCTTTTAAAATTTAGTAGTTCCTATGACAATATTATATTAACTTTCATAATCATTAACATTAAAGTTTCTAAATCTTAATTCCCTTATGCTTAAATTAAGTTCGCTTAAACAAGTTATTTTCGGTGATTTGGAGATACACAACGCATTTAGATTATTACAATAGAACTTTCAACTCTTACTATAAATAGCTTAGGTACGTCATTTTCATGCGGAGAACCATTTATAAGTTCATCAACTGGTCTTGAAATGGAGCTTGGTTTCATGATCGCATTCAATTTTGATTGTAGATTGCAGTGATGTTTTAATTGCCGTAAACTGACATTAATCGCAATCAAATTGAAGCTGGTAAGAGGGGCAAGCACATATTGTAGAAGTCAGACTTGCTCCAAAAATTATTGTCTTTCCAATTAACCCATCCTGATTTTCCTGGAAGAATTGCATTTAAATCATCTTTTCCAGTGTAATGTGGGTCAAGAATTAAGTACTGGACATGGCTTTCTTCGTCCGGATCCCGACTTACACCAATTATGGTGTGAGCATAGACTCCACCACCAATCATCACAGGAGTTCCATGGATCTTGAAATGAGACTCGAGTTCCGACGCTCTATAAAAGCGGAGTAAACATTTACCCTTATTTCAATCATTTCCATGTATACTGATCATAAACTAAATTCACTAAAGACTGTATTTCGAACTTAAGTATTTCAAGTGAAGTAACCAAAAGAGCAATGAAGAAATTAAATCGCAACACAGACACAGAACATCCCGGTATCATCTCTTCTGATTTTTTGTGAAAAATCTCACTGACCTTGATGCCATATCAGCTCCACTTTGTACAGATATAATTCTACAACTGATTCCTAGTAAAGCCTCCAAAACGAACGCTACTTCTGTAGATCCAATCCAGCGCTTGGTACCAATAAAGTCATGTCGTTTGTCACCAAGGCTCACCTAAATTAAATATAACGTTACAAATAAAAGCCCAAATGAAATGTGAAAGAACCTGTCCGAAAATGAATCACTTACAAGGCACTCTTGAATTTCCCGATGAGTTGGAACTTTGGCTGCAGTAAAGCCTTGAAGTCTAAACCACGAAATAATGGTTTGTAGCGATCTGTAGGCACAACCCCAGCCATCATCATTGAAATCATCTTGCATGTAATGCTTATACTCCAGATGTCCTCTAATAATTTGCGTTTCCGAGTACTTTCCATTCAACCCTAAATGAGGAGAAATAAGTCCCAAGAATTGTTGAAATAGTGCCCCAGACCTCCGGAAATAGGGACGAGTTTCACGAACATAATACACCTTGTGAAGGAGAAGCCTAGTATCCTCTGCAAATAAAAGCACGAATTATTTTTCAATTACTTCAACTTGCACCACGAATTGGACCACGAAAATAAGCACTTTACTGTAATTTATGTCCTTGGAATGTTCTTATACTTACTTAGTTTTTCTTCAGAAGTATTTTGAGGATATGTAACAGACACAAAATGCTGAGCAAAAGGTAGCCAAAAATGAAAAACCTCAGGCTTTTCAGCAAAAATTGAATACTTCAATTGAAATGTTATATTATCGTGGAATCCATTCTCCAGTTGACTGCAAACTGCGCTATTAAACTGCCGGTACAACTTATTCACATTCATTGTCATGGGAACAACTACCAAGGCATCAATATTAACGTAGTATTCGAAATATTTGCACCGCGCACCTACATCAAAACAGAAGTTACACATCAAAAAAGGCCAATGACAGCAAAAAGCCAACAGCTAACGCATCCGCCTACACTTACTTGCATCTGAACGAATAACTGGAGCTACATCACGAGTTGATACTTTGCTGTGATCGTAAAGAATATTAACGTCTAGTAGTGCCAAATTGGGTTGAAAATAAGTTCCGTTCCCATCCTTATCTTTTTTCATATTTCGATATACATCTGCAACAGTTACTATTTTTTTCTTGCTTTCGATTTCGGTCACAAAATTTCCATCACGAGGTAAAATATATGTGCCAGGTTTTTCACTTAGTTGATAGCTAGCTTGATTAGCTATGCGGTTCTGAAATTTTCATCCATAATTTTGCAATAACTCATAATTCCATCTTCGCCATCACTCATATAATTTGCTACTCCAAAAAATACCTTCGCATGGGCAAAACAATTTTCAAGCTCGGGCTTTTCCAGTAAAGACGTCAACAGTATTTTTCCCTGAATACGGAATGTACAAACGAAACTTCCCCAAAATTCATTAAGCGACAAAACACTTAGATGCATTGGAGTTAGAAAATCTAGTCCACCGCTGGCCGAAATTTTCCCATCGTTAATCTTAATCAAAATAGGGTCCATAACATTCTCCATCATCTGGAAACAAATAAAAATAACCCGTAAAATAACATATGTATGGATGTATGGATGTATGGTGCATACTGAAGTATCATTCAATCCGAAATAAAATAACTACTCCCAACGCCAACAACAGCTACACCACGTATCACAAATGAACATACATGCCATTATTTACTCTACAAACGTTCATTACCGTATAAAGACGCTGGTCAGCATCCGTATCAGAGAATTCACAGAGGCCTATCAACCTCAATCCCGAGGGGAGAGTTCTAACTGCCGTATCGAAACAATCCTGATCCTCGTATTTCACCGCTGTCACCGCAACCACAGTTGACCTTCCTCCACTCCCCGCAGGCAGTCCAAAAATTACAGCATCCTTAAAGTCCCCGTCACTCGCTTTCTTCAAACGCTACAATTAACATATAATCCACCTCATGATTTCAAATTTTTACCTTTGAACCTTTAATTACAGACTATCATAGTATGTACTTCTCATCTATTCCTTAACTCCACAAATCAATGTGAAACCCACGGACACAAAACAAACTTTTACTCACCTCAAACAATGGTTGCAGAACATCCACCTTTCTGGCAGTCATTTTTGCTGGCTCAGCCTATAAATTAGCAACTGAACCTTTTCAATAAAATATATTTTCAAACCTTCTTCACCAAGGTTCCCTACTTACATATGGCTACCTTTATTCCTCTAATCTAACTTCAAAATTTTCCCTTCTTCAAAATGAAACAACTGTTCACACGTTTTTCCTGATATTCCCACGAACTTCGGGACGGAACAAGAATTTTTTTTACAAATTTCCAGCAACAATATCTAGGAAAAGTATGCAAGTAATAAAATTGTACAAATAACTGCCAGTCTTTCCCTTTCTAGTAGTGACAGTCTTAGAAGAATCCTTTGTAGATTCGTACAAAAACTTTTCAGAATTTGGAATTCTTAATATGTACTGGGTCACATTCTCCTTTCCCATTCAAAAACAAAAAATAAGTGGCTGCAATATTCAAAACAAGAACAGCTGCCTCACTCCCCTTTTTCTCCCTACTCTTAACAGATTTAATGTGACACAAGCCAAGGTATAGAGGATCCTTTAGTGGAGCAATACCGTATCAGATGCAGGGAATTGTAAAGTAAGTAAAGAAGCAAATTAAGTATTAGGTTCTAATCAAATGATGCTGTACACTTTAGTCTTTGCTCTTCTATTTTGCTCCTCACATATGTACTGTGTACATTCCTTCTTTTTATTTTTTATTTATTTGGAAGTGCAGACGAAGAGTTACTTAACACTTCCCGGGACAGCGTTATTAATGCTGTGCTTTCAATGTCGTAATAAGGGCATGTTATAGTTCGATTGTTTGAAACCATTTCGACTTCGACTATCTTTTTACCTTTGTGCTTTCCCAAGTCCATTTAATTTTTCTACCAAAATCCCAATAGTAAAGTAATTGTGTCAGGGATGAGGAAGGAAATTGTAACATTGCATTGAAGGATTGAAATGTGTAATATGCAAGTTAAGATTAATGGAACTATGTAAATAAGACTTCAATGGAAATTAGAACTAAAAGAAATGCAAAATTAGAACAATGAACGATGCGTGGCGTGATATATGCAAACCTGGATGAATTTGATAATAAAAAGGAACGATTACGTAATGATTTCAAGGGATACGATAAAACTAATTGTTCAAGGACGGCGAGATGTTTACAGGAAATTTTTATTCATATAGAAGTTTGAATAATTTCGTGCGAAGAGTATTTACTTTAAAATGGATCCTTTGTGGGAGAAAGTGGCTGCATGGGTGAAACGGTGAAAGTGAATGGGTAAGTGGGCAGATATGGAATTGTCATTGGACCTGGACTTCAGTAAGTTGGTTACTAAAAAAATAGGGATATAAAGTTTATTGCAGATTATGTAGTTTGTGTTGATAGCATGAATAGGTATTTACGGAGTATGCCAGTTCTTACCATTTTGAGGGGTTTAGGTTCACAGTTGTTGTCATCACTGCTACACCAAGATGATGGGCCTCCAGACCGACCCTTGTTGCAACCGCAGCTGCTTGGTGGTGGGGGCTTGGGGCACTCTTGCTTTTTTTCCTTTGCATCTGGTGAGACAACTGCAGGACATAATTTGGGCTTCTCGTTGCAGCATTTTGTTGGTTCGGGCGGTGGTTTACAACATTTCTTCTTGGGTGTTTCGCAGCAACTTTCGGGACATTTGAAGGTTGCTGTTGGTGGAACATTACATTTTGGTACGAAAATCTTGAGAGGTACTGGTGGTATGGGACAACATTTTGGAGCGGGAGTGCAGCCTGTGCATGTGGGAGGTCCACTAAGGTCTAGGGATTTACATGGATCAGCGCATTTGATGTCACAACAATTCTTGAGGGGTGGTCGCTCTCCGTAACCGGCGCATTTCCTAAGATGATCCTTAAGATTTTCATTACAGTTGCAGTTCTTTTCCGGACCACCCTGAAAAATTCGAGAGAGAAAAATAAATTTCATTCATTAAGCAAAGTCTTTCAGACATATTTTTTAAGAGCACACATTTGTCTTTAATGTTATGATTGAGTCAAGAAGTTGAAGCAAGAATATGACGATGTTTCCCCGCAAAAGATAAATATATAGCAAATTATTTGTCATTACTGGATTACTGGTTAAGCAAAATTTTCCATTTTGTACGTAAAAAAATACGTAAAAAACATCTATTTGTGTAATAAATCAGAACAGTTAAAATGAAGATACATTTTTCATTGTTCACAAAACTAAGTGGTTCTGCAACTTACGTCACTGCCCCCGAATAAATTTCCGAAGAAACTCATTGTCCTTGACTTGCAAGCAAGCTCGTGTGACCTTTCACTTGCTAATTTCTAGACTATCTAGATTGGGTAAATAAACTAATTATTTCGGTTAATACTGTTATGAAGCAATTTAGAGCTAGTTTTCTGCTATCACTGCCTTCAGTGCTGGTGCATATTTTTTGTGTACTCGGAGCTCTAAATTTGAAGCATTTATTTGGTTTTGCAAATTGCTGCAGTACTGGAATTGAGATTGTGAATTAGTTGAGTGCTGGAAATCTAGTGCTGGGAAAGTAAATTCTGTTGTGATATATGAAGATAAAGGCGACCTTGCACCTTCTTCCTTACCTCTTATATTATAATTTATAATATTATGTTACCTTGAAGCATTTTATTTGCAGCCTTTTGCATTTTGCATTAATCTTATTGTGAAAATGAATTTTTTGAGATTATAAGGGTTGTAGTTTTATTTGAAGAATTCGAAGTCTTCGGTGGTGCAAACATTTTGCAAAAGTTACTACTTCGCATTGTTTTTAAAATAATGTAAAATTCTGCAATTCAAATTCCATTGCAACATAAAAATCTGACTATAAACCTGAAATAAATAACCACAAAAAATCACTTTTATCAGCATTTTAAAAAATTTCAGATCACTCTGAAACAGAATTTTTGAAACGATTGTTTTTTCTTACATGCATCCGTTATCTGTGTATCCATACTGAGGAATAATTATTGAGGATTGCGTTATACGTTCTTATATAATAATGCCATTAATATTGAATACAATCAGTCATAATATTGCTTTGGGTTGGTCGCAATACAAGTTGTATTGCTGCATTTGTAGGTATTTTGATACTTTAATAATATCCCATCGACATGGACATTTATTTAATTTAACTAATTTATTCTATAATAACAAGGGATACATCAAATCAAAACCGCTTGATCAATTAGATGTTTCGTATCTTTGTCTTGAACTCATTCAGAGTAAGCTTCTGATAGTTCTGGATCTTCCTCGATTTCGTCAAAGCCACAACCCTTTGGGATATGCAGATACTAAAAAATGAAGTTACATAAATGAGTACTTCAGTCAATTTTTGTATTTCAAGAAATAGTAACAATGGCAATGACCAGTATAGTTTTTAATTATTTCCAATTTCATTACAAAAGATTTCTTCCATCAACAATTTAATTTTGTGGCTCTCCGGGATACAGTTTTTACACGTTTACTTACGTGGTCAACGGTGTACTTACTTCATTATTTACAGGAACTCGAAAACGAAGCTTCCGCTGCTCTAATCCGCATTTTTTCCTTACAAATTGATCACCAATTTTTATCCATTTGTTTGCAACTACAAAAGTGAAACGAAATGTGTTCACATTCACATACATAATAAGTTATTATAGTAGCGTCGTTTTGTATGGATAGTTAGTTTTATTGTACTCCATTTTTCTCCCAGTAAAACAGGACAAGCCCCATGGAGAGATCCCCAGTCTGTGGTGCCATCTCTGTAGAGATTGTACCAAAATAGTGCAGATCCCTTCACAGGTTTAGTCGCAACTCCCAATGATGTGAAAACTGTGCTTCCACCTTGTTCGATGTCATTAAACTGTAAAAAACAAGTGAAAAATTGATCTATAGTTTTTCGAAACGTGAATTTCCGAGGAAAAAGCACAGTAAAAATTGTAAAATTCACCGATAACCTTTTTGATTATAAAGGAATAGCAAATTTACGTAAAACATGAAAGTAGCAAAACGATTCTCATGTCTTGGAGAGCTCGGAACTACTGCCTACGAATAAAATAACAATTAAAGTTTGATTATTATTACCCAACTATGCGTAAAACATAATAATAAAAAATATAAGAATTTAGTCAACAAAAAGCTAACTCATTACTCATTTACTTCATCTGTATGAGGTAAAAAATGTCCTCCAAATGAGTAAGACGCAACTTGCAAGTCCTCCGAAGCTGTATTTCCCACAACTTTCAAACCAGTGAGTAATTCAACTTTTGACGATATAAGATCCACGTACGAACCTTCGTACCAGGTGTGCACTGATGTTCTGTATCCTAAATCGTAGGAGTCTCGATTTTTGTCTTCTCCATGCTTCAAATGAGATGTCATAACTTGTGATTCTTCTATATCAGTTTCAGACTCTTTTACAATTGTTTCTATCTCCTCGTCGCCAAGTACATCATATATTTGAATGACATCCGGGTTTCTGGCTAAGAATTCCATTTTCATAGGGCCGATCATAAAAGTCTCGTGTATTTTTCTTTCATACCAACAAAACAGATGAGATTTCTCCATTTCAGTCTATACAATTAGTGTGGGGATTTAACTTTAACCTTTTGTGAATGCACGTTTTTAAAATTATTCATTACTGTATAACAAAATGGGACCTGAAAATTTTCTCCAGAGCATAATGCCCAGTAGTTTGGCTGTGCATGTATTCTTTGCCTCTTTCCCTTTTCTGCTTCATATTGGATGTCACGGAATTTTCTGGCATCTTTAATATTATTTAGGTTGACGGGTCTGTCGAAATAATCAGGTTCCATTCCTGCTAGAGATACCTCTTCGACGTCCTTATTGTGCTGTAGCAAGTAGCACATTAAGTATTTTTATTTCCCAGGCAAATATTGCGAAGAGAGCCTATCCGGAAAAATTGATGTGACCACCTGTTTAAATGCTTCCTGGAGAGCTTCCTCAATCGTTGGAATACTTATTGTCATATCCAACGATGCCCTTTCCTTTGCACTCATGAGCCACTGAATTGCGTAACCAAATTTCATAGTTTTGATGGCCACATCCGCTATTTCATAGTAATGCAAAGAGTTTAGTGTGCAGTTTGTCTGCATGGTGGAAATCCAGCCATTACCAAGCTGCATACAATAAAATGTGTTTAAATAAAATGCAAATTCCTAAATAAAAGTACATCAAAGTTTGATGATCAAACAATTAAAAACTTGAAACTACCGATGATTTTTTGGGAGAATTCACCTGTTCTACTGTTAGATTGTACACATTCTGGATTCTTAAAATCTTATCCACGACAATCCAAAGGTCATTTTCATTGGGCCAACCACGATTTGAAAAATAAGATACAATTTGCTTCTTTAAGGGAACTTGGAGCAAAAATAACAAAAATGTGAGATAAGCAGGAGACAGTTGATTCGGTTTCAGCATTACGTGGTTAAAAGTTAAAGGATATACAATAACCCACGACACGACCTACCAAATGGATTTGAATCAAAGGACTTATTCTTGACCAAACCTACGAGTAAAATTGCAACTCTTCGTAGCAGCCTGTAACTGCAAATGGGGGACTTGGAAGCATGAATTGCCTTCTTATTATCCCAGTCTTCACGGTTCGCAAATACAGTCGATTGGTGAAAGTCCTCGAGGTATCTACTCATAAGAAGGCCAAAAATATTTTAGAATGTATCTTCCAGCACGTTTGTACATAAATTAACGCGTGCTTACGCACTAATGAGTAATACTGTCTCCACTGGCAGTTTGTTGGTAAAAAGAAGTTGATTTTCTAAATTTTTAACAATTTTTAATTCAAAATGTTCCAGAGCTCGCAAATCGGAAATAAATTGGGTATAAAAATGACGACGGGTTTGTGATGTTTTTATGCAAAGCAGAAGCAGAACCACCGCTAAAAATAATTTTGACACAAAAATTTTGTTCGACATTTTCATTTATAGTTAATTTATTATTAAACTAATTAAACTACTGCCGGTCTGTGCTCGTAACGAGGTACTGTATCGCTGTATGATCCATTCCCAACCAAATTTTTCATTATAATATGTACTATCCTTATATTTAATTTAAAGTTATTAAAAATCATCGCTTCGCGATAATTCAACACTTTCGCGAAGGGCGACGTCAGCTATGGCAGTCTCTCTGTCGTCGCCGCGATATATATGCTATTGATAGTTTACAAAGTTATTAATTTAAATCCCACCAACAAAAATTACAAATAATATTTTTCAACCAAAAATGTTTTAAAACAAAATAAATTTTGGAAAAAAAAAGTTTTTATCCAAAACTACATAGTGAATTCCAACTTAATTATTTCACTTGTATTGAGTTGTATGTGCGTACAAAGTTTCATTGAAATCTGTCGAATATAGTTTGGGAGAAAAAAATATTTTGAGCGAAATCGATCCGATACTTTTTGATCATCGTGATGAGAGACATCGGACGTACGGATAAGGGTATTTTATAAGGGGGCTGACGCCGCCCTAAAAACTCCAAGCACTTCGTACTTCCAATATTTTGTGGCCACATATGTATAGAGCCATGAATACTATTCATTGCAAATTAGTTATGTTATGATGAACAGTAAACTTGTCATAATTTTGCTTTCTCTCAAAAATTATTACCATATTAAGTTGATTCAATACAAGAGGCATTGCAGTGTAGACAAATACAATGAGTAGTTTCTTGAGAACAATAGCCTTTATAATTTTAAATGATACCTGTACCTACGTAATTATGTTTTGAAAGCATAACATATTTGATACCTTTAAGTTTCAACAGGCTAAATAAGTCGAACGAAGGCAAAAAATTTACAGAAACAAGAGAACAAAAGATTGCGTGGATTGGTGTAAAATTTCAAAATTCGTCTGAATTTTTTTCCACAAACCGAAGTAGCAAGTTCTAGTAATATTAAGTAAAGCTTTGAAAGTCAAAGCGCCTAGTATACCTTATTGTTAGATCCTCTACGAAGTTTGCATAAAATATTTCATTATGGTGGACAAAAGGGGAATCGAATAGCCCAAAAGAATCTGTACATCTGGGATGCAAGATAGAATATCCCGCTAACCTTACATACATTTTTTAATATTTTCTAGAAGTGTCAGCGGAGCTGCACAGATTTGTTTGCTATAATTTGAATTCACATTTTTGGACAGAAATTTTTATGATCTGAAATTTAAATGGTCGTCAAGCTTGTTCTACAAGACGACGATTACAGTTACATCGGAGGGTGTTCCGACCATGATTATGAGTATTAAGAATTGCATAATGCTTGTAAGTGCATAATAAAATTACTAATTACCCAACATTATTCTACAATTATCATGGTTGTATTTGTGTTTAAAATCCTCTACACAAATTCCGAAGCATGATTTCTTATTGAATTACGTTAAATACATTATAGAAATTCTTGCCCTATTTTTGGCACCATAACGGGTCTCGAAAATATGACAGAAATGGTCTTCAAGAATAATAGTAATTATTAGTTTTCGTAAAGGAAGTCCAAATAAATTTATTCAAATATTTTGTACAAAACTGTAAGCAGCCACACTGAGTTCTAATGAAATCGTAAGAATCAATATCAATAATAATTCATGAAAAATCTAAAACTTCCTACAACATCGTCTCATTGTAAAAATTAAGAAAGATGATCATTACTTAATATAATTTGAACTACCGTATGCTTAAAACTTACAGTGAGTAATTGATGGTCCAACTTGTAAACTTTTTTAAGTTCAACAATAAGGACGATAGCTATTACAGGTACTGAATTCCGAACCGAAAATGAATTTCTGGAGTAGAAGTAATAACGAAAGACAGTTACTGATATACTTCTACCTCTGCCATTACCTAAAACCTAAACCACTGCAATAACATTCGAAAGTTGCAAGCATCTTTCAAGCATTACATAAAGGTATACAAATAAATATGTACATGTATCTAAACTATAGCAATTATTACACCAATAAATATGCAGTTACTTATGCGAATTCCCACCATAGCTTTGAAAATCTTCGCCAATTTTTTACGTTACATATGGCCGTACTTAAAAATACAGATTTACATCGAGCCTTTCATAGACGCTTGAAAATCTGTAAATACACTACCTGTTAGTACTTAACTCCATCATCGTTACATTTGACCTGTGATAAATGTCTTTAAACATGGGACTCGAATAATTACACCACTGCATTTTCTCCACAAGTTTCACACCAACCACAATAAAGTTCCTTTCCATCACCAACCATAATAAAGTTCCTTTCCATTGACTCCTGTCAATAACAAGCGATTACTTACTAAATTACGATAAGACAGTGCAATGTATATCCAGTTTGCAATCATTAATACAATTTTCACACAAAAGTTCCTCATCCTAATTATCAACGAGCTCTTCTTCTTGTTTGTCTCCCTGCAACCTGTGGCTCAAGCGCAGGCATCCTGTCTGAATCCGAAGTGCGGGTTCTCAATGAATTTCCAGGGGTAGGAGGTGGTTCAAAACTAGTGACTGCATCCTGCTTCGACGTTGATGGTCGTTGCGAGGGCCCCGATGTTTCTCTCTCTATAACATCTAAGTCTTCAACTTCATCGTCAGTGTTTCTTGATCTATCCAACATATTTGTCTTATCGGCCCAAGACGTATTACAACTTTTGCACTGTTTACAGTTCACCACGTATTTGGCATAACAATATTGATGAAACAAAATCTTGCACCCTGGACACCGATATCCCTGTAAATAGAGCAGGTATAAAAATTCATATTATCATACAAACAATGTTTGTTGTTAGTGGTAAAATATTTAAATAATACTTACGTGAAGTAAAATCATCTTGCACAAGCTACAGCTTCTAACAACATCCCGGTATACATCAACCAATAAGGGTTCAAACTCTCGGATTCCTCGAACACCCAAAGTTACATCGAAGTCTTCCGACTATGTTAATTGAATACCACCATATTTATGATTACCTCTTCTAATAAAAATACAATTTCAAGCTCCTGGTCAAACTAAAACGCATTAACTTACATTGGGAGGATTTTTTGTAAAATACTGCAGATCAATCATTTTGTTTATAAATGCCTCCGCATGCGTTAGGGATGTTCGGCTATCAATATCTTTCAGCACATTAATGCATTCATTCATTGGCAAGGAAAAGTTCGGGTATTTTCTCATCATTCCATCCAAACACTTTTGAAATATTTCAATTTCCGAATTGGTGAACATCATTTGCAACCTTTCAAATCACAGAACAAATTGATTATCCACATAGTTGCACATTCTTGAAGTGAGAGGCGATCAGTCTCACATATTTAAAATTATACTTATTAATAAATAATTATTCCTTACTTCACAATTGAGTTTTCAACGGTGACCATAAAAATGAAAAATTTCTTTGCAGTCAATTCACAATTTGCACTTCGAATTGCCATGTTAAATGGTTTGATTTCCTCATTGATGCCTCGCACAACCTTCTGTACATACTGCATACTTGTTTTCTCAGTTTTCTCTTCCTTCGTACCTGAAAGATATAAGTATTTCAAACAGCTCCCTGTAATCTTATCTATCAAGATTCAAGACCCTTATAATTTTTCCTCCTAAAAATTATTTCATTTTTACATTTCAAGAAGTCACACGCTGCCGTAAACAAAGCCTTCACCCCCTTAAGATCCAGAAATCCAGCAGCCATAATTCCTTGTAGGACAATTTTGTGTAAATCTCCATACTGAATATTATCTGGACCTGTTTTCACTTCCTCACCTTCCATCTCTACTGTTCACAAGAAATCCAAAAATATTAATTACGTTCAAAATAAATCTTTAATCATCAAATAAATGCATATTACAAAACTACACATAAGTTTATCTATATGAACACATAGTTCGTTACCAGTGAAAGCAACCAGCAACTTGCTCAACTTGGAGCGAAAATGTAAGCGGCAAAAGAAAAATATTCCAAGTCGTAAAGCAAGGGTGAGGGCAAACTTGCCACCTTAACACTATGCGCAGTAGATATGTAACACTAAAAATCTAATTTACTTATAATTACAAACTACACTTATGGTACTTTCATTTGAAAGAACCAGCCCGAAAATCAATAGAACTTAATTGTTCCTTTAAAATAATCTACCTCACCACCACCAAAGTAAGTAAATACCTGGCAATACAAGAAACAGACTATTACATTAGCGTACAAACAGCATGAACCTGTTTCTCCTATTCATGTATACGCATATTCACTAACCAGTGAAAGCAACCAAGGAAAGGGAGATCAGAGAAACCGAAATCACGCCCCTTAGGCTTTTATGTGTACATACATACTAGAGAGATATGAGAGCCAACAGAAACTGAAAAATCAGCTGGGCTTCCCTGGCTACAGCAGAAAGCTTTCTATATATACATATTTTGACAGTAAAGTAAAGAGCCAAAGTACCTGTGGCGATAATATCTTCCTTTTAGTAACTTAAACCGTTCTTAATCGTACATTGCATAAGGACAAATAAGTAAAAGCTTTTTTTATACCTTTACAATTGAAAATAAATTATTTAAAAATAAATTTAACTTGGAATTTTTAATTCGACAAGCTAATTATTACTCACCTGCTTTAAAATGCCTAGGATTAGGATTGCACTATACGCTGCACGCACAAGAAGACTTGTACTTTTCTGATGGCTTATTGTTAGTGAGAAGAGAAGAGCTGCCAGGCAAGAGATAAACTACTACAAGAGATGCTCTATTGACGTTTATTTACCAACAAATTTTAGAGCCTTACATGAAAAACTCTCGTTACGATTTATTAACGTGGTTTGAAACTATGATTTTTCCAAATTGCTCTGTAAGATTGAAGTTAATGGGTTGGATACAAGGAAGTCAGAGACAATCTCAAAGGATGAAATAAAAATAAAAAATGATGTTTATTTCTTTCCTTTTAACTTTCATGTACAGAAGATACTATAATATGATTTTTATGCTTAAGTGAAGATTACTGAAGATGTGAAGCTATATGCTTTAAAATGGTTTCCCTCCAATTCCAATGGTAAATGATAGCTGGGATGGAGGGAGATATTATTTACCTTAAATTATTAGTAGTGAACATATGTACAGATTCGTCAGCACTGGCAGCGATATATACCTATAAGGACTTGAGGAGCAGCTCCAACACACTGCATGAACGCCAGGGGGTTTCTCTCTCTATATTGTGTGTTGAATGCAGCCTGTAAGGAACAAGGTATCCTCAAAAATTACAACTCTCTGTGCTAGATGTCTCCCGTTATGGTAGTTGAGAAGATGTCAAAAAGCACAGGGAATCGAAGCGTTTACCAAAATTGCAATAATTATGAGTTATAAACATTTCCAAGCTTTTGTGACTTTTTGTTAGGTCTTAATTTCGAAAGTATTATTGTTTCTTTGTTATTCATAGGGAAAATATATTTATCTCTATTTTGTTACCAATAATTATTCGTGAGCACAATGCAATAGCAAAAAATGGGTTTTTTATGCAGGTCTGTGAAGTAGAATTTGCAGCATTTGCAAAAATGTATAATAGCAAGTCCAGAGTACGGCGTACGTGATTAATTTTATTGATAGGGGCAAATCATTGATTTTAGGGAAAATACAAATTAAGAATACATTTCCGTCGAGTTTTTTTGTATAGGAGATAGTCCTCCAATCCAATAAGAAAGTGGATGAACCAGAGAAGAATGAGCTTTAAAGTAAATCTCTACTTGTTAGTCTTGGCACTATACTGTATCTACAAATAAGGGAAATGCTTAATACTGCATATGGCAATACTCATGTATGTACAATCAGCTGCTCGAATGTTAAGACTGTGAGGGAGAATGGAGAATAATATTCGGATGGTATTTATTTTATCGGTCATTGGGGTGACATACATTCTCTATTCTCTTCTTTTGGAAACGATTTTCGAGACTTGGCATAATTTAACTTCCGTTGTCTCCGCAATTCCATGGGGCTTAAAAATAAAATTGAAAGACACGAAAGAGGCTCATGTGAATGCAATAGTAAGTAATTGGTATCCTGAATTCCGCAATATGTGTATGCTTCCAGTTTTGATCAAATATACATAAAATAATTATCTAGGATTATCGAAGTATAAGATCCAGAATTTGGTGGAGAGCACGCAATCGATTAAATTCGCATGATTAAAGAAAATTTCCAAATTAATCTTTTACTTCCCGAAACGCATTTTATTAGAAACAATATATGTACATACACCGCCAAACCTAGACGTATATATATATATAAAAAACAAACGAAATAGTTAATATTTTTTCCTACTGCGCTTACGATTTCATCACACTTTTAGTAGATTTACTGGAGATGCAGTAATATAATATGATAGATTTTTTTCGAACGACCGATTACAACAACACGTATTTGACTCAAATAAAATTAAAGCTAAAACTGGTGTAAGAAATTAAAAAAATGGAGCAGACATTATTATAAATGTTTAAATATAGTTTACACACATAATAATTTTAAAATCAACGTGAACATGTATATCATGAAGCGTTAGTATAAAATTACAAATGATCTAGAATTCTTCATTTAGAACCTCCGTCCGGAAATTAAAAATAAGTTGTGAGTTACAAGAGTTTTTCTCCCTACAACATCTCGCCATTTTAACTACTTTTTAGTGTTTTCATGCACAACTTAAGATCCAGGAGTAACCATTTAGTACATTAATATAGCATAACATTACATCATATTTGCTTACGTGCCTGCAGAACCTTATCGACAACTCTGTATACGGTAGAGTAAGAATGCATTTACAGCAAATGGTTGTATACATCGAAACTAACCATTTCAGGTGCTCAATTTTTTTCAACTCTCCCCAGTAAATTCCATTCGGTTACAATATCCCTTAACAATCGCATTCTGGGCTTTCTTCCATAAGACATAATATTTAATGCTCACATTCACGCCCTACAGTTTCATTCAGCTTCTGAGAACTATACAACTCCAAATTATCAAACATCGATAGCTTTAGAAACCTTTCCTAACTAAACGTGTAAAAATGAATAATCCATACAAAGTATTTCGACGCACTGTGATTTCATTTATCTTTGTTTCATCGCTTTTCTCCTTAGAACTATTACATTTTCATGAGACGCACCACACTGCGGGGCAAACATATAATACCGAGCCATTTGTCCACATACAGCTACAATATAGAATTTAGTAATAAAAACTGGAGTCATAACTAACTGGCACATTATACGCTACATAGATTCATAAACATTAGATGTACTCCTGGGAATATATGTCAATAGCTTATTTCCAAGACACGATAAGTTCAGCTTGCTCACGATTTTTCTAACTTCAAAAATCCGTTTCCCAACTGGAACAAAGTCAAAACCGGATAGATAGAAGTATACAGTACGTAAAAAATCTCCCTGCCTGTATATTAACTGATTTGCCCACTTCATTTTAATCCTAAGAATACAACTTAATTATTACCTATACCTATAATGATAGTAATATAATAATAATAAAAATTATTATTGTTATATTAACAATAATAATAATATTATTATTATAGTTAATAATGACTTCTGTACTTGACTCAGTTTTAAAAATGATTTGTCTATCCTATACGTTTGGACGTTTGTATTATGTTAAATTAATTTTTTTGATTGAGTGGACGTTTCGACAAACGGACCAATGAACTATGTTGCAACTAGAATTCTCTGGGTATTTTTAGCTTTTTCTCTTCAGCTTTTTCCGGCAGAAATAGACAGAAAAGTATTGACCATGCGACGCTTTCCAACGCAATCATGCACAATTATTTTGTATTTTCAAATACCACAATTCTTATTTCCTCCAGGTTGCGGGCAGATAAACTGATAATCAGTTATACTGATTTCTGAGTGATTTCGTAACAAGACTGAACTTAACTTGTTTGGAAATAAACATTGTTCACATTACAATTTGTAATATTTAACATTATTATTATTTCGACTTGTACGATGCGTAGTAGTAGATTTTATTTTTGTTTATATAGATTTATATATAGATATATGTTTATATAGATTTCTATAATATACGATTATATTATGCGCTTCTATAATATCTTGGAAAAGGGTAAATAGGTAACGTTTGAGGTATAGTTACAGATAATCTTATTTTCTAAGACAGTATAGGTGTCTAATGTGAATCACGGCTTTGACGTTTGTCTCAACAAAGAATAGCTTGAATTTCATAACAATTTTGTAGCAATAACCATATAGAATGACCGATGATAGCGATGATCAACTTCAATTTTTTTTAGTTGTTTTTAACATACGGAGAAGTGTCAGTCCTAGTAATTATCACAGAGAAAGAGTTCACTCATATTCAGCACTGTTTACTACAAGTTGTGGTTATAAGTAATAATTGGTACTTTCAATAAGATAAATCCCACCTAACCAGTACACAATTTTACGTTATGCACTGCATACACAGCAACAACATAATCACTAAAATTGCAATTTTCATGTACACACTTTTTCAAGTTTCTTTAATCCAGTAAGTAGTTACATCATCGGTGAATTTTTCCTTCAGTACATTGATGCCGTCCTCATTTTATTCTTACTTTATGCCATCATCGAACTCGGCAGAGTAACTGAAATAATCCGAACTAAATCAAGTCACACTGTTGATTTTTGTATTATGCACAAGTAAAAGCAAAGCCAATTGTCCTTCAATTAACAGCTTGGAACAATTTACACACTATTTACACTGTCCAATTCCTACGCCGTGATCTTAAGATTGCTGAAGAAGCTGGTATTCTTTCTTTACGCTTTTCTAGTATGCGACTGAGTCACAGCAACGGTGTATTTTTCGATTCAGCGTTTTGCACTTAAAGTTGAGCAGTATCCGGAGAGTTCATGCTACTCACGATGTAGTTTAACACAGTATAATGGCTTACGACACTGGTGAAAACCATCCTAGTGAAAAATTGTTAATTTCGAAGCGGTTGTGTGCTTTCATTTTGTCTAATAGACAAGATTAGACTGTTTTGAAAAATTTGCTTTCTCATTTACATATCGTTCGCATTGACTTTTGGCAATAGTCAAATTCACACATCGAAGCAGGTTTAAGTACCAATAGTCTCATACGGTGCATATACAACGACAAATATTACATTTTTCGCGACTCACACGTAAAACAACCATGATTTTGTCTTCTAAACAAAGTTGAACAGATTTTCTGCTTAATAGATTTCTGCAGCTGGTTGAATATCTAAAATTTCCTACGTTATTCATACAATCTCAAACATCTCAATATAATCGGTCGTAGCTATGTAGATTGGGTCCAGTAGAGCTTTCTTTCTCGTACAAAAAAAATTGTGATGTTTCATTACGTTGTAAGGAGCAACATCAGCACCCATTTTTTGATGCATAGTAAAAATAAATGTGATTGTTATTGAATAAAACCACATTCAAGCGTTTGAAAGCGACAGTAGTAATCTGCATACGGGGTAATTACATACAGTGAAAGTATTATTACTGCTCATAATTCGTGCTAAAGACCTTATTTTTTTTAAATCTGAAACTGGACTTGTTTAGATGTTTACCCGAAAGTTTTGGAAAAAGTTAGGATACACAAAAAAGAGATCAGTATATACGTGGTTCAACATCATCGACTGACACACAACGTGGACAGAATAATTTTTTTGATTGCATACAATTCATCTTTAAACGGGCATAACAGTTACTGTATGGTAGCATGGTATAAAGGTCTTATTTTCAAGAATTTCTTCCATCTTCGACAGCACGACGATTTAATCAGTTTTCTATTTTCTCGTGCTTGTAAACATAACTTTCTTTTTTCACGGCCAGGGTCACCGCCAGTGCCAAATGAAATCAAAGAGTCGTTGGACTAATTCGAGACATGAGATTAGAGATGGGCACGCGGAAGAAGATAACGACTCTTCCTCCCGCTGTTGCTGTAGTTGATACTCATCTAATTGCTCGGGACCTACCCATGGATCACCGTCACAAAATCTTCCTACTCTTACTGATGTTGACTCTAGTACAGGTAGACGTGTGCCTAGGTGGTCGACCCTGGCCTGCTCTCAATCCCACTGATTCTCCTTCACCATGTGAGCCAATTCAATAATGTATTTCCCCTCTTTGTACTTTTGACTAGATTCAAAGGCATGCTCCTGGAAGTCAAACAAATTACCCCAAGTTTTAGAACATCTTCGTATCACGTATGGTAAATCATCGGGCAAATAGTCGTTTAATTTGATTAAACAATTTCCTAGAAATTCTTCCGGGGTGAAAAACTGCTGCTGAATATTGAATATTCCCGATTTAATCAAACCAATGAGATTATTTGTGCCCTTGTAATTTCCTCAATTCCACTGGATCAACTAAACGTGCCATTAAGATAAGTTCAAACTTACGTATTTCCAACCGAGTGTAGTACGACAGCATTCACAGTAGATATCTGCAACGGCATGTAGACCAGTAAGAAGAACTCTCTCCTCCGCTGGTCCACATCCAACATTCACCCTGGAATTCACGCCAGAAAAAACAGTTATATTCTTCTTGCAAGAGTTTCTAGCTCACTTCTTAGAATCACAGAAAGATAGTTTTAAGAAGCATCATTAGGATTCAGGAGTTCGAGGTCATTTAGAATCTTGTCAAGATTGTCAAGACAAAGTGCCTTGAAGAAGCAATATATCTGGCTCCAGCCACAATAACCAACATATAATACCAAGAATCAAGATTAAATAAACTGTACATCCCGGACGACAACATCTTCTCAAGCATCTACAATACTAACACAATGATATCAAATACAGAGAATATCACTAGAAATACTTACACAGAATTAAAAAGGTAGGCTCGTCCTTGACTTCCTTGAAATGACTGGAAATATCAAAACCATATTTTTACATTATACGCAAACATAACCATACAATGAATTACATACTACGAAGTATCCGCCCGTGGTAATAGGGTTAGCCGTTTTAGGATTTAAAAAAATTCGCTTGCATACCTTTACCCTAAAGTTAAGACGACAAAAAATGTTTCCCCTACAAATTTAAATTCTTAAAGTATAAAATACGAGTAAGTACCTACGTAATTCGGAATTCTACGTAAACTTAAGAGGCAGGAAGTGAGAAACCGCAAAGGATTTCAAGGATAAACTTCATGATGAACTTAACGCTTCATTCCACGTGCATACGAGTAGTTATAATCTGTCTGAGTAAGCGAATATGCCAAGAGTTACGATGCCATCTTTATTTCAAATCGAACAATCGATTTATCATCATCCTGCCACACTCTTTCTACTTCTAGATTTTTTGACATCTACTTTTGCGAACCATATGCATCATCATTATTTGAATGGCTGATTTACACAGCAACCGAAGAAGACGAAGCAAAGAACAAATTGAAATGGTAGTCCCATCTTTGTTCATTTACATACACACGTAAAGCACACTTTGTTGTCGGGATGGTATTTGGGATAATGCTTGACGGTCCACGATTGTTGCATTAGAATGTAGTCGGTATCCATATAATAACTGTCCCTATAGTTTGTTGTTAGTAAAAATGGCTACTATATAATGTTGTTGGCAAGAATGCAAACCACATACGAAGTAAGCCAACACCGAGAGTGAACTAGTACTTGGTACTTTTATGCTTATACGTGAAGGCGTACACAAATATGAGTAGCATGAAAATCGATTGCCCTTGAAAATCCATCCACTCTCTCCTACAAAGAGAGAGAAAGAAAAGAACGAGAAAAGAGAAAGAAAATATTTCGGAATCCGATTTCTCGCTTTGTACAAACTTACTCAACTTGACAACATGTACATGTAAATTACACAAATTTATTAACTATGTTCCTTGACAAATAGAATATTTGATTACTTTTACCTACGTATAATTTACCCGAATAAAATAGCCACTTTTTTCATTTTATCATGAACAATTAAATCTCTTTGGTAAACTTCATAGGCAACGCTGGATATCAAAAATATCTCATTTCATGGTAAAAGTAAGTCATAAACGATATTTAATTGATCATTCAAAAGGTTGTCTGGACTGAGACAGTCCTGAGTTAATAAACGCGCTTAAAGGCACGTATAAAACGTATAGACACTTCATATATTAGTTTTGCTGCACACTTGCCATAGGCCATGTTACTTCATTAAATGAGAAAATTGAGCGGAAATTGAATCTGCATTTTGATATTATGAGTAAATTAATGTATGTAATTGCCAAGCTTTCTGCTTTCACGCATGAATGTAATAACTGATTCTATTAGATTCTCCATTCTCCACGACTGAACTGATCTTCAGATCAAGCTCAAGACCACCAAGGGCAAAAAAAGAAGAAATAGTAGTAGTATTATATTACGTCTGTATAGAGCAAGTTCAATGTCATAAATCCACAATGTTAAAATCAGGAAGGCGGCTTTCCCATAAAATCATTATTGTGCCCCATACGTGTCTTGTATCATTTTGTCCTGCATTTTTTCGCAATTTTTATCACGCAACTTCATAGCTGTTATAATGCAGCTGAACAATGATTTCATCACAGTTCTGGGTTCTGGCTATATCCTTTACTAGGAAATATAAAGCAAACGTATAAATACTATCCATACTAGTAATATTTACATGCTTTTAAATACTATGGCTCACTGTAGTAAGTATTCATAATTCGCCTGTCTGCAAGCTGAAGTACTACTTTACTATTGCATTACATAACCACACTCCCGTTATATTTCATTGTTAAGAAATGGTAAATGGTATGCCTAGAATGTGATTGGATGTTACGGTAGCGCCCATTGGCTAAGCATATATACCAAAAGAGCAAAATCAAACAGAATAATGATGTCTATGAATTACGCAAGAACAGGAAAAAAGTAGCCCTGTCTTCATCGTTTTCGCATTTTACGGGAAATACTAATATGATTGACCATGAAATGAATTACAGGTTGAATAAGGAGAATTCTGCAGTAAAAATGCAGGCTTTTAAGGGAATGCAGTGCTATTACTACTATCTGCAACGGGATGTAAAAACTATTGTATACTGGTATCTAGCCATTCATAAGGAAATACCTGAGTACAGCTGTAGTAAATAAATACCAAGCTATCAACAAAAATGTTTTCGTAACGAGCAATCATTTCGACTTGCAGTTAGCTTGTTATTTTGTACTCCTAGTCCTGATACTAGTGCTCCCGTCTTTTTTTGTAAGCCTAACTTATGAAAGAATGAGAAAATCATTCGTACACAAAGTGAACGCATAATAAATAACTACTGCAGACGAACTAATATACGTAAGTAACTACCCTTCAAATTTATGACGGTACACACATCATTAAATCCAAAGGGTATAAAATGTAATCGATACAGAACATTTACAAACTGGAGGATATTACTGCCATGAAATTTAAAAACCAAAATCAATAAAGGTGAAACGTTACCTTAGAAATGAGCTCATCATGGTTAGCTAGATGAGCTCTGCAGTGGACACAGGAATAGAAGCGATGGCAATTAGCCAAGTACGCTTGAAATGTCTTCACCATTGCACCGTTATTCACATAAGGCTCACCCGTGGAAGGGTGCTGAAGATGGCCGACGGCCGCCAGTGCTGTAAACAAACATAAATGTAATTAATATGTGAAATTTCAATCAAATTCAATATCAAAGTGAACCAACATCAACGCCTCTCCAAAATCTCTGTAGTCTTAAGGCAGAACTGCGGCCATTTTTGATAACAGTATTTTGAAAAACTCTGCTTTTAATAGCTTGTGTACTAAATTGAAACTCATAAACACGATTAAACAAACTGATTTCCTAGCTCGTTGTCGCCGTTTATAAATAGGGGAATCCCAGTCTAAACAAAATTGACAAATATAGTACTTTATTACGGCTATTTAATGTACATGTCATCACCAAAATTAATGACTAAGGCTATTCTCATAATTGCTTCAGTCAGCTTACTATACATTAAATAATGAGGGACAGAAACAATCCGAGTCTGCAACAAACCATGCTTATTATTACAGCAAAACTCTGAAATTGAAAACGCGTTTGAACGCCTCCGTTTTTTTACTTCTCTTCTATACTAATAATTGAATAATATACGCTTTTACGGCAATAAAATTAGGAGCTTCTACATCCTTAAATAGGCACACGAAATCCCGAAATCTCACCTTAAAATTACACTGGTCAAAGCCAGTGATCTAGATCAAAAGAAAATTTTAAGTGCGACTGTTAAAGCTGCACAAAAATCGACCAAGCGTCCGTTTCAATGATATGATTCTCAATTCTCCTCAAAGACTGAACGAGCCAAAAATTTGGTTAGCCTGAAATACAAAAATAATATCATAAATTATTATACCAACACTACCATTTCTTCGGCCAACTTATGCAGCAGTTACCTTAGGTTTCAAACCCATATTCTAGAGAAATATTTTATTCAGTTAAAAGAATGAATATGTTTCTAACTACAGGACTAACTTCCCGTTCCAATTTTTCTAGAAAAAACAACACAGATGACCTAAAGGCCCATTTCAGATAAACAAGTGTCGACGAGAATTTAAACGGATGTCAATCCACTCTAACTTTGAGGTAAACCATTCATTTGGAATTGACACGGGCTCAGTAAGATTATTTCCAGAAACACAATTGGAACATCATTTTAGCCATTCACCTAGTAATCCTCGTCCCTAACTTTGCATTTCCATTACTAAGAAGTAAGGACCGGGACCACACATGTGCTAAAATTATGACGAGGGTATTACCTCAGTGAATCCCACCTCGTTGTCAGTTAAATACCAGGCTTTGCATTCGCTAAGTACTTGCTGTAAGTGACCAGATGAAGTAAGAAAAGTGCAAGTCGCGTACTAGAAACGCAGACTTTTGAACTATAATTTTATGAAAAAGAATGCCCCTAAAATGCATGAAAAGACAGGGACGCAAATTAAAAAATAATTTTAAAAACGCTGAGCTGTGGTAGACATTACCCGACAATAAGGTTTTCCATACTCAATACTGGTCTAGTTCGGGTTTCTAATGTCAAGTCTAGATTTCAAGATTGTCCTTTGTAATATACCCAAAAGAGTTTTCACCCTAAGGCGGACAGCCTCCGTTAACCTCCTTGACTTATTTGTTTTTGCTATTTGCTATTTACCGGCAAATACACAAGCATGAAAATAGGTCCTCCTTTCCCTTCTTGAACGAAGGTCATCCTGAACACGAGTTCCCTTTGAATATTTTAATTCCCAACACTTTCACCTTATTGGAAATAAGTGAGGGTGACGAAAAAAGCTTGTATTTACATGCACTGCAGAGTGATTCATATCCTCACCCGTATCAACCATTAATAGAAACCTTCATAGATATAATACTTACATTCAAAATAATACATTATGAACTTCGTAAAAGGCATTCAGTGTACACGAGTACAGTTCTATATAGTTGGGACTATTTACATTTCCATATTCACAGCAGGCAGAAGAGTTTGAGGTAATGGTAATGGGTTAAATCACGCGGACTCTACAGCTCCATTCAGAGTTTTATGTACACCGTAACGCATACATGATACTTCCCACATACATGCTGAATGCTGACGCTATAGCCCCATTTACACCGAACGAGCTTCTATGGAAGCTCACGTCAAGAAGAAGCCATACTTCTATCAGCTTGAAGTCTGCAGAAATCTGCTTGCCCATTCACACCTACT